>CAMXCT020005153.1:0-21819 GCA_947184155.2 Cladocopium goreaui
CCTTGCCCCATGGCTCACGCACCTGCGGCGACTCCAGTGGCTTTAGCAGAAACCATTGCAACTTTGCAAGCATACCTTGCCAGAAACAGAGCGGCCGGAGTGCAAGCCAAGCATGCCAGATACCGAGCAAAGAAGGAAGCAGCCTCTGGAGGTTTTAGCCCTCTTGCTTGCAAAGCGATCGTTGCCGTCTATGTGTTGTCGGACTGCAATATGGAGCTGCCCTGTGGCCAGCAGTCAAGCCGACCTCAGGGACAACACGGGTTGTGGTGGAAGATTTGTTTTTGAGCACCACAGACTTAGACTTGCAGCACATTTTTACACCTTCCGCAACTCCGTGGGCACGGCCAGTGCGGCATGCAGCCGCTTTTCTGGCAGAGGCTAACACTTTCAACTGGGATCTGGCTTGCAACCACGTCGGTGTAGCACCGCTATCGCTGGATGTCTATGCCACGTGGGAGAAAGCGCGGTTTGGCAGCCTCTGAGGGTTTTTGCCGCCTCGCCGGCAATGTTGAAATCAATGGGTGCAAGCGCTTCCATGCCAAGTGGTGAAAGCCTGCCAACTGCGGCGCCGAGTCCTACGTCCACAAGTGCACAGGGACCCAGTCACGGTGCAGGCTAAGGCGCCAAGCACGGTCGTGTTTTTGCGATCGTTTTCCGGCTCCAAAAATGGGGCCGGGCAAGCTCATTTCAATTCGGACCTCCTCCCACATGTGGTCACGTTTTCCTAGCCTCCCTGCTCGGCTTCGCCCTGTCAGGTGAGAACCTTTTGGCAGTTACTCTCCTACTACGTGAACACGAAGTTTGTGGACAAGACTCCGCTGTTTTTGAATTTAGACGAAACTAGCATTCCCTACACCATGCTGCAATTGCCCGTCTGCGTTGCTTTGCCACGACATGCCAGTCTTCGCATGCCTGTCCGGAAACAAGACGTGCGAGGGGCTTTGACCTATGTGAGCATCATTTGTGATGCGCCGCATATTCAAGGCAAGTTGCCGCACTACCTTTTTGGGACTGAGACCAAGCTGACACAGAAGGTGCTGAGGGGCCAGCGGCGCTTGCCACAAACGGCGCTGCACATAGTTATACTCAAAAGTGCTCTTGGACATCCTGCAAAACATCCCAAGATTGTGCGCGATCTAGGGCAAAGTCCTAACCTTCCATTTTCAACTATCTTTTGCTGGATGTTTTGGCGTCCTCACATCCGCACGGAAACCATGGTGTGTGTGGCGCTCGACGCATGGTGTCCAGCTCCTGTACATACCAGCCGGATGTACAGACAAATGCCAAACCGTTAGATATAGCAGGTTTTTCCACCCATTGAAAACACATTTGAAGAGGAAGTCCCAGGAACTGAGGGCAGGTTCCTGTGAGGGTTTGATAGACCCGTTAGCCTGGCTTTTTGACCTCATGCAGTGTCCCAGCTACTTTGCCGGCAAGAGTTGGAAACGCACTTTTGAATCTGTTGGTGCGGCGAAGCCGCCCGATACGGCGCTCCTCCATACGGAGTTGCGAAAATTTATGGATATGCCACTGCATATGCCCCCAGGCAGCAAGCCCTCTAAAGAAGCCATGCAAAGCATCTGGCCTGAGCGACGCCGTATGGCGTACGCGTACACGGCTCTGTTGTGACGAGGTGCGAGCCGGGAGAAAAATTGCGCGGCAGAGCACACATTGGCAGACATTCTATCAGGGTACATCGGTGCATGACCATTTTGTCACATTCTCGTAGCCATGTTTCTGGGGTCGTGAACAGGGGTGAAAAGGAGGTACCAGGCAAGCACAAAGAGAACACAGGATCATCTTGAGGACTTCATGCAGTTTGAGTGGAGCAAGCCTGTTGTTCGCCCGCCTTGAGTGCCATGTCCGCTGCTGATGCAAACGCCGCGGCAGCTGCAGCCCCACCGGCCGCGGCTGATAGGGTTGCTGTGCTGAAGGAAGAGCGCAAAAATTTGAAACGCCAGTTAGCAGCAGCCACCAAAGAACTACGGAACCAGGAGAGTGCATGTAAATGCATGGATACGGTGTCTTTTCGTGAGTGCAGGTGGGACATGTGAACGCTGAACCCATGTTGAAAGACATGTACTCCATAGCCTGCAGGAAAGGAAACGAAGACGTCTTCTACGACAAGCGGGAAAGCTGGATGTGAGTGATTTGACGTGGCTGCTGGCACGTCGCATGCATCCAATGGCAAGCCCGCATGAGTAGAGTCAAGCCGTGCACTATGTGGAAAGCGCCATGCCAAAGAAATGTAGCGGAAGAGACGATTGGAGTCTAGAGAGCACAACAGCAGCAAAGGCCAACTGTCCGAAGGTTTCGAGAAGCACCCATGCACGCAAAGGCACGTATGGAAAAAACCCAATAGGAAGGAAAAGCGGCACCGAGACTTTAGAACAGAGCGCCAGGGTGCGTCTAACAAAGACATAGAGCGCTTGAGAATCGAGAACATGTCTAAGGTGAAAAACACCCATGCCAAAGGCTGAGTAGCGCGGCAGGAGTGAAAGCTGGAAACCGCAGACTTGCAAGCGCCATGTCGAAGACAAAGCGCTTGGAAGACATGCGCGGTCCAGAGACCCCATTTAGAAGACATCCAGGGATACAACGCTAGATAGACAAGATATCTCCACAAGAATCTTCCCACACCCCACCTCCAAAACATCACCTCCCCAAGAATCTTCCCACACCCCACCTCCAAAACATCACCTGACCCCCCCTGGTATATTATTATAAATCCCAAACGGGGTATGCGGTCCCGCTCCTATAAATTCACAGGTAAAGTGGTCCCGCCGACGGCGGGACCGGTCCCGCCTGCAACCTGGAATCGTGGGGATTTCCACATTTTGCGGTCCCGCCGCGGTCCCGCTGCGGTCCCGCCTATAGTAATTGCGTACTGTCGCGATTTCGATGTTGAAGTACAGACACCACGGCGTCCTAGTCAGCAGAAAGCCTTAGCCACTGCGATTCTATAGTTGGATCTGTTCTCTTTGGGTGTATGTCCTGTTCTTCAATTCTATAGAGAAGTATTGGCAGAACAAATTTCCCACAACAATTCGTTCATCATCATTGATCATCCTTGTATATAATCGAAGAGGTTGACAGTGAAGACTTGGAGGCTTTGAGCTCTATAAAATTGGGAATGCATAAGGTAAGGTAGGCAAGAGCAACTGGAGCATTCAGGTCAGCTGTCAATGAATGACACTTGGGGAGCCTGATTTTATAGAAGGCCAACTAACCCCCCCAACCAAAAAAACGGCTCTACGAGAGTGACTTGGGGGCAGCGATTCTAAAGAGATTGTCAACTTGAAAATACCTTGGGGTCTCTGATTCTATAGATGCATTTTCAGAAAGAGGGCCAATGTCTCCAGAATTATCACTATAAAAGTGTCCACATCGTGTGCAGCAGGTTGTCAGTGCGCTTGGGCTATACGCCCGCAAAAACGCGCTGTGGACGAATGCAGCAGTCAGGCAGCAGGAGAGCGAAAGTCGCCTCCGACAGTGAGAGGACGAATGGTGGTCAGCTCAGCCATTTGGAGAGAAGCCATTTGCCAGAGAAAGTGGTTGGCCGAGTCGAAGATCTGGGGACCATACAGTATTCATTTAGATTCTCGGTACAATTTCTTGTGCTCGGGCGCCTTGTCGAGCGGGTGGCAAAAGGAACCGGTTGGCAAAAAATGCCTCCATTTCGTTGATGCCATTACGTATATCCACGAAAGCCTTCCTTTCATTCAAACTGTCCGGGTGCACGGTCCCGCGACAGAGATTCTCACGGCTTTATCCTGTTCGACAATTGCAATGCTATGTCCTTTGTGCTATCTCAGCGGGCCTTATTTCAGGCAAACCCAGACTTTCATCGCTTAGGCCAGTCACAGACGAACATATTCTCATATCAGGTTTATTTATTCAGGGTCCCATTGTGATCACCATAGATGAATCAACTGACTGGGATGATGACGAACCATGGATTCGCGAGAATCAGCATTTGGTGCAGCTTACCGGCCCGTGTTATCATTTGGAGTAACAGCCTGCATGGGGTAGAGAAAGGCATGGCTTGGGTTAGGTTTGTGAAACCGCATGCGGGGGAGATTTGGGTCTACAGCTGCTTGAACCCTCAATGTGCTTCTGCCATGTGGGTGCATGCTGCACGTGCATTGTTTCTCAGAGTTGCAAGGGTTCCTTCTAGGAGTTGCAGTCCAGGAGGTTGGGTTTAGGTCAGCATGGAGAATCTGTTGCAGCCGCCGCTCAGCCATCACTCACAGATTGCATGCAGCAGCTCTGTCGGGCCTTCGGTGTGGATCCAGCGCCACATGAGTCACAGGACATGGCTGTAACAGCACCAATTTTTCGCATTCATATGCCACAGAGTCACAGCCCAGCAACAGAAGGGTATAGGCTTCCATGCAAAGACATCCAAGACAGCACCCAGGTGGCCGCAGCCTTGCCCCATGGCTCACGCACCTGCGGCGACTCCAGTGGCTTTAGCAGAAACCATTGCAACTTTGCAAGCAGACCTTGCCAGAAACAGAGCGGCCGGAGTGCAAGCCAAGCATGCCAGATACCGAGCAAAGAAGGAAGCAGCCTCTGGAGGTTTTAGCCCTCTTGCTTGCAAAGCGATCGTTCCCGTCTATGTGTTGTCGGACTGCAATATGGAGCTAGCGCTTCGCTTCGCTGCCCTGTGGCCAGCAGTCAAGCCGACCTCAGGGACAACACGGGTTGTGTGGAAGATTTGTTTTTGAGCACCACAGACTTAGACTTGCAGCACATTTTTTCACCTTCCGCGACTCCGTGGGCACGGCCAGTGCGGCATGCAGCCGCTTTTCTGGCAGAGGCTAACACTTTCAACTGGGTTCTGGCTTGCAACCACGTCGGTGTAGCACCGCTATCGCTGGATGTCTATGCCACGTGGGAGAAAGCGCGGTTTGGCAGCCTCCTGGAGGGTTTGCCGCCTCGCCGGCATGTGAATCAATGGGTGCAGCGCTTCCGAGCCAAGTGGAACCTGCGGCGCCGAGTCCTACGTCCACAAGTGCACAGGGACCCAGTCACGGTGCAGGCTAAGGCGCCAAGCACGGTCGTGTTTTTGCGACCGTTTTCCGGCTCCAAAAATGGGGCCGGGCAAGCTCATTGCAATTCGGACCTCCTCCCACATGTGGTCATGTTTTCCTAGCCTCCCTGCTCGGCTTCGCCCTGTCAGGTGAGAACCTTTTGGCAGTTACTCTCCTACTACGTGAACACGAAGTTTGTGGACAAGCTCCGCTGTTTTTGAATTTAGACGAAACTAGCATTCCCTACACCATGCTGCAATTGCCCGGCTGCGTTGCTTTGCCACGACATGCCAGTCTTCGCATGCCTGTCCGGAAACAAGACGTGCGAGGGGCTTTGACCTATGTGAGCATCATTTGTGATGCGCTGCATATTCAAGGCAAGTTGCCGCACTACCTTTTTGGGACTGAGACCAAGCTGACACAGAAGTTGCTGAGGGGCCAGCGGCGCTTGCCACAAACGGCGATGCACATAGTACGTCAGAAAAAGTGCTTGGACATCCTGCAAGAACATCACCAAGATTGTGGCGAGATGATCTAGGCAAAGTCTAAAACCTTATCTCCATTTTCAACCTATCTTGTTGCTGGATGTTGCGTCCTCACATCTCGCAAAGGAAACCATGGTGTGCGCTCGGCGCAATGGTGTACAGCTCCTGTACATACCAGCCGGATGTACAGACAAAATCCAACCGTTAGATATAGCAGGTTTCCACCCATTGAAAACACATTTGAAGAGGAAGTACCAGGAAATGAGGGCAGGTTCCTGTGAGGGTTTGATAGACCCGTTAGCCTGGCTTTTTGAACTCATGCAGTGTCCCAGCTACTTTGCCGGCAAGAGTTGGAAACGCACTTTTGAATCTGTTGGTGCGGCGAAGCCGCCCGATACGGAGCACCTCCATACGGAGTTGCGAAAATTTATGGATATGCCACTGCATATGCCTCCAGGCAGCAAGCCCTCTAAAGAAGCCATGCAAAGCATCTGGCCTGAGCGACGCCGTATGGCGTACGCGTACACGGCTCTGTTGTGACGAGGTGCGAGCCGGGAGAAAGATTGCGCGGCAGAGCACACATTGGCAGACATACTATCAGGGTACATCGGTGCATGACCATGTTGTCACATTCTCATTCTCGTAGCCATGTTTCTGGGGTTGTGAACAGGGGTGAAAAGGAGGTACCAGGCAAGCACAAAGAGAACACAGGATCATCTTGAGGACTGCATGCAGTTTGAGTGGAGCAAGCCTGTTGTTCGCCCGCCTTGAGTGCCATGTCCGCTGCTGATGCAAACGCCGCGGCAGCTGCAGCCCCACCGGCCGCGGCTGATAGGTTTGCTGTGCTGAAGGAAGAGCGCAAAAATTTGAAACGCCAGTTAGCAGCAGCCACCAAAGAACTACAGAACCAGGAGAGTGCATGTAAATGCATGGATACGGTGTCTTTTCGTGAGTGCAGGTGGGACATGTGAACGCTGAACCCCTGTTGAAAGACATGTACTCCATAGCCTGCAGGAAAGGAAACGAAGACGTCTTCTACGACAAGCAGGAAAGCTGGATGTGAGTGATTTGACGTGGCTGCTGGCACGTCGCATGCATCCCATGGCAAGCCCGCATGAGTAGAGTCAAGCCGTGCACTATGTGGAAAGCGCCATGCCAAAGACATAGAGCGCTTGGAGTGAGAGCGGCCATGTGAAGGTTCGAAAGCACCATGCCAAAGGCAAGGACACTAGGAGGGAAAGCTGGCAACCGCAGACTTGCAAGCGCCATGGTCAAGACATAGAGCGCTTGGAATGAGACCATGTCAAGGCTGAAAATCCCAATGCCAAAGGCATAGCGCGGCAGGAGTAAAAGCTGGAAACCGCAGACTTGCAAGCGCCATGTCGAAGACAAAGCGCTTGGAAGACATGCGCGGTCCAGAGACCCCATTTAGAAGACATCCAGGGATACAACGCTAGATAGACAAGATATCTCCCCAAGAAGCTTCCACACCCCACCCCCAAAACATCACCTCCCCAAGAACTTCCCACACCCCACCTCCAAAACATCACCTGACCCCCCTGGTATATTATTAAAATCCCAAAACGGGGTATGCGGCCCCGCCCCTAAAAATCCACAGAAAAGGGGGCCCCGCCGACGGCGGGACCGGTCCCGCCTGCAACCTGGAATCGTGGGAATTCCCACATTTTGCGGTCCCGCCGCGGTCCCGCTGCGGTCCGCCTATAGTAATTGCGTACTGTCGCGATTTCATGTTGAATACAGCACTGAGTCCTAGTCAGCAGAAAGCCTTAGCCACTGCGATTCTATAGTTGGATCTGTTCTCTTTGGGTGTATGTCATGTTCTTCAATTCTATAGAGAAGTATTGGCAGAACAAATTTCCCACAACAATTCGTTCATCATCATTGATCATCCTTGTATATAAGCGAAGAGGTTGACAGTGAACACTTGGAGCCTTTGAGCTCTATAAAATTGGGAATGCATAAGGTAAGGTAGGCAAGAGCAACTGGAGCATTCAGGTCAGCTGTCAATGAATGACCCTTGGGGAGCCTGATTTTATAGAAGGCCAACTAACCCCCCCAACCAAAAAACGGATCTCTCTCTACGAGAGGACTTGGGGGCCAGCGAAGCGATCTAAAGAGATTGTCAATGAAAATACCTTGGGGTCCTCTGATTCTATAGATTGCATTTTCAGAAAGGGGCCAATGTCTCCAGAATGATTCACTATAAAAGTGTCAACACCGTGTGCAGCAGGTTCAGGTGCGCTTGGGCCTGTATATCACCCGGCACAACGCGCTGCTGTGGAAGGCAGTTCATGGCAAGCAGGAGAGCGAAAGTCGCCTCAGACGTGAGCAGGCCGAAGTGGTGGCTCAGCTCAAGCCATTGGCAAAAGCCAGTTTGCCAGAAAGAAGAGAAGTGGTGGCCCGAGCCGAGAATGGGCAACAGTATTCAATTTTAGATTGCTCGGTACCAAATTTCTTGTGCTCCGGGCGCCTTCGCGCGCTGGCAAAAGCACCTTGGCAAAATGCCTCCTTTTCGTTTTGCCGACGTATATCCAGAAGCCTCCTTTCATTCAAACTGTCCAGGGTGCCACGGCCGCTGAGTTACAACATTACGACAGAGATTCTCACGGCTTTATCCTGTTCGACAATTGCAATTCTATGTCCTTTGTGCTATCTCAGCGGGCCTTATTTCAGGCAACCCAGACTTTCATCGCTTAGGCCAGTCACAGACGAACATATTCTCATATCAGGTTTATTTATTCAGGGTCCCCATTGTGATCACCATAGATGAATCAACTGACTGGGATGATGACGAACCATGGATTCGCGAGAATCAGCATTTGGTGCAGCTTACAGGCCCGTGTTATCATTTGGAGTAACAGCCTGCATGGGGTAGAGAAAGGCATGGCTTGGGTTAGGTTTGTGAAACCGCCTGCGGGGGAGATTTGGGTCTACAGCTGCTTGAAACCTCAATGTGCTTCTGCCATGTGGGTGCATGCTGTACGTGCATTGTTTCTCAGAGTTGCAAGGGTTCCTTCTAGGAGTTGCAGTCCAGGAGGTTGTGTTTAGGTCAGCATGGAGAATCTGTTGCAGCCGCGGTGCCGCTTCAGAACAAAGGCCATCCCTGGAAAAGCACAAACTTTTTACACTTGGCATAACATGCATCTTAGGGCTTCGGAGGCCTTCGGTGTGGGATCCATCGCCACATGAGGAGTCCAGGAACATGCTTAACAGCACCAATTTTTTCGCATGTCATATCCACAGAGTCAACGAGCCCCAGCAACAGAAGGGTATAGGCTTCCATGCAAAGACATCCGAGACAGCACCCAGGTGGCCGCAGCCTTGCCCCATGGCTCACGCACCTGCGGCGACTCCAGTGGCTTTAGCAGAAACCATTGCAACTTTGCAAGCAGACCTTGCCAGAAACAGAGCGGCCGGAGTGCAAGCCAAGCATGCCAGATACCGAGCCAAGAAGGAAGCAGCCTCTGGAGGTTTTAGCCCTCTTGCTTGCAAAGCGATCGTTGCCGTCTATGTGTTGTCGGACTGCAAGATGGAGCTAGCGCTTCGCTTCGCTGCCCTGTGGCCAGCAGTCAAGCCGACCTCAGGGACAACACGGGTTGTGGTGGAAGATTTGTTTTTGAGCACCACCGACTTAGACTTGCAGCACATTTTTTCACCTTCCGCGACTCCGTGGGCACGGCCAGTGCGGCATGCAGCCGCTTTTCTGGCAGAGGCTAACACTTTCAACTGGGTTCTGGCTTGAAACCACGTCGGTGTAGCACCGCTATCGCTGGATGTCTATGCCACGTGGGAGAAAGCGACATTAGGGCTTTGTGAAGAAAGCATAAATGGAGGTGTTTGACGCAGGAACTAGCCGGAATGTGATAAAATGGGGGCCAAGGCTTTCCGACGACAAGTGGAACCTGCGGCGCCGAGTCCTACGTCCACAAGTGCACAGGGACCCAGTCACGGTGCAGGCTAAGGCGCCAAGCACGGTCGTGTTTTTGCGACCGTTTTCCGGCTCCAAAAATGGGGCCGGGCAAGCTCATTGCAATTCGGACCTCCTCCCACATGTGGTCATGTTTTCCTAGCCTCCCTGCTCGGCTTCGCCCTGTCAGGTGAGAAACTTTTGGCAGTTACTCTCCTACTACGTGAACACGAAGTTTGTGGACAAGACTCCGCTGTTTTTGAATTTAGACGAAACTAGCATTCCCTACACCATGCTGCAATTGCCCGGCTGCGTTGCTTTGCCACGACATGCCAGTCTTCGCATGCCTGTCCGGAAACAAGACGTGCGAGGGCTTTGACCTATGTGAGCATCATTTGTGATGCGCCGCATATTCAAGGCAAGTTGCCGCACTACCTTTTTGGGACTGAGACCAAGCTGACACAGAAGTTGCTGAGGGGCCAGCGGCGCTTGCCACAAACGGCGCTGAACATAGTACGTCAGAAAAGTGCTTGGACATCCTGCAAGAACATCACCAAGATTGTGCGCGATCTAGGCAAAGTCTTAAAACCTTATCCATTTCAACCTATCTTGTTGCTGGATGTTGCGTCCTCACATCTCGCAACAAGATAGGTTGAAATGGATAAGGTTTTAAGACTTTGCCTAGATCGCGCACAATCTTGGTGATGTTCTTGCAGGATGTCCAAGCACTTTTCTGACGTACTATGTGCAGCGCCGTTTGTGGCAAGCGCGGCTGGCCCCTCAGCAACTTCTGTGTCAGCTTGGTCTCAGTCCCAAAAAGGTAGTGCGGCAACTTGCCTTGAATATGCGGCGCATCACAAATGATGCTCACATAGGTCAAAGCCCCTCGCACGTCTTGTTTCCGGAAAGGCATGCGAAGACTGGCATGTCGTGGCAAAGCAACGCAGCCGGGCAATTGCAGCATGGTGTAGGGAATGCTAGTTTCGTCTAAATTCAAAAACAGCGGAGGCTTGTCCACAAACTTCGTGTTCACGTAGTAGGAGAGTAACTGCCAAAAGGTTCTCACCTGACAGGGCGAAGCCGAGCAGGGAGGCTAGGAAAACATGACCCCATGTGGGAGGAGGTCCGAATTGCAATGAGCTTGCCCGGCCCCATTTTTGGAGCCGGAAAACGGTCGCAAAACACGACCGTGCTTGGCGCCTTAGCCTGCACCGTGACTGGGTCCCTGTGCACTTGTGGACGTAGGACTCGGCGCCGCAGGTTCCACTTGGCTCGGAAGCGCTGCACCCATTGATTCACATGCCGGCGAGGCGGCAAACCCTCCACCCACGTGGCATAGACATCCAGCGATAGCGGTGCTACACCGACGTGGTTGCAAGCCAGAACCCAGTTGAAAGTGTTAGCCTCTGCCAGAAAAGCGGCTGCATGCCGCACTGGCCGTGCCCACGGAGTCGCGGAAGGTGAAAAAATGTGCTGCAAGTCTAAGTCTGTGGTGCTCAAAACAAATCTTCCACCACAACCCGTGTTGTCCCTGAGGTCGGCTTGACTGCTGGCCACAGGGCAGCGAAGCGAAGCGCTAGCTCCATATTGCAGTCCGACAACACATAGACGGCAACGATCGCTTTGCAAGCAAGAGGGCTAAAACCTCCAGAGGCTGCTTCCTCTTTGCTCGGTATCTGGCATGCTTGGCTTGCACTCCGGCCGCTCTGTTTCTGGCAAGGTCTGCTTGCAAAGTTGCAATGGTTTCTGCTAAAGCCACTGGAGTCGCCGCAGGTGCGTGAGCCATGGGGCAAGGCTGCGGCCACCTGGGTGCTGTCGTGGATGTCTTTGCATGGAAGCCTATACCCTTCTGTTGCTGGGCTGTGACTCTGTGGCATATGAATGCGAAAAATTGGTGCTGTTACATCCATGTCCTGTGACTCATGTGGCGCTGGATCCACACCGAAGGCCCGACAGAGCTGCTGCATGCAATCTGTGAGTGATGGCTGAGCGGCGGCTGCAACAGATTCTCCATGCTGACCTAAACACAACCTCCTGGACTGCAACTCCTAGAAGGAACCCTTGCAACTCTGAGAAACAATGCACGTGCAGCATGCACCCACATGGCAGAAGCACATTGAGGGTTCAAGCAGCTGTAGACCCAAATCTCCCCCGCAGGCGGTTTCACAAACCTAACCCAAGCCATGCCTTTCTCTACCCCATGCAGGCTGTTACTCCAAATGATAACACGGGCCGGTAAGCTGCACCAAATGCTGATTCTCGCGAATCCATGGTTCGTCATCATCCCAGTCAGTTGATTCATCTATGGTGATCACAATGGGGACCCTGAATAAATAAACCTGATATGAGAATATGTTCGTCTGTGACTGGCCTAAGCGATGAAAGTCTGGGTTTGCCTGAAATAAGGCCCGCTGAGATAGCACAAAGGACATAGAATTGCAATTGTCGAACAGGATAAAGCCGTGAGAATCTCTGTCGTAATGTTGTAACTCAGCGGCCGTGGCACCCTGGACAGTTTGAATGAAAGGAGGCTTCTGGATATACGTAGGCAAAACGAAATGGAGGCATTTTGCCAAGGTGCTTTGCCAGCGCGCGAAGGCGCCCGGAGCACAAGAAATTTGTACCGAGAATCTAAAATGGAATACTGTTTGGCCCAGTCTTCGACTCGGGCAACCACTTCTGGCAAAAATGGCTTTTGCAATGGCTGGAGCTGAGCCACCACTTCGGCCTGCTCACGTCGGAGGCGACTTTCGCTCTCCTGCTGCATGACTGCTTCCACAGCGCGTTTGCGGGTGATATAGCCCAAGCGCACCTGCAAACTGCTGCACACGGTGTTGACACTTTTATAGTGATAATTCTGGAGACATTGGCCCTCTTTCTGAAAATGCATCTATAGAATCAGAGACCCCAAGGTATTTTCAAGTTGACAATCTCTTTAGAATCGCTGCCCCCAAGTCACTCTAGTAGAGCCGTTTTTTGGTTGGGGGGGTTAGTTGGCCTTCTATAAAATCAGGCTCCCCAAGTGTCATTCATTGACAGCTGACCTGAATGCTCCAGTTGCTCTTGCCTACCTTACCTTATGCATTCCCAATTTTATAGAGCTCAAAGGCTCCAAGTGCCAATTTTATAGAGCTCAAAGGCTCCAAGTGTTCACTGTCAACCTCTTCGATTATATACAAGGATGATCAATGATGATGCACCGAAATGTTGTGGGAAATTTGTTCTGCCAATACTTCTATATAGAATTGAAGAACATGACATACACCAAGGAGAACCGATCCACTATAGAATCGCAGTGGCTAAGGCTTCTGCTGACTAGGACTCAGGTTGCTGTATTTTCAACATGAAAGCTCTATAGAAATCAAGGCCCCAAGGGGTCCTATACAATTGAATTGAAAGCGTTGACACTGGTAGGTTACCCCTAAACAAAGGCAGCAGGGGGGTTTATAAAACGCACCATTGTTCCAGGACCCAACGTTATTGAATTCTGTAGAGGAAATTCAAGAGGGGATGGATATTTGAAGGTTACTGAAGATATGTTACGGCCAAATTATTGCTTATGTTCGGACACTTTATCAGACTCGAAGCAGCACTTTTATAAACAACATAGGTGTTTGTGACGTTCCCTATTCTATGAAATGGACCTGCTATGAAGTGGTCCCACTGAAATTCACATTGGGTTTATGTTATGTTCCATTTCATACAAATCTTTTCGGAGTTGGTCAATATTCCGGTACCCGAAAACTGCCCGCACGCCACCCTTTCGCGAACCGTTCGCGCCCCAGCAGAATCGGGACAAGGAATTCTGATCATGTTTTCGTGCGCATATGTGTTTATACATAGTGGTATGCAGACCTCGTTGAATTTTAAGGTTTCTCCATCCCACTTTATTACTTGTATATTATGGTACCCATATTCCAGACCACATAAAATATGATAAAGAAACATTTATAGTATGGGTTTAATCATTTCATCCGGACATGGGTTCTTCCCTTCCATATAGAGCTTCAATCAAGGGGGATCGATAATCAGCTATTGACAAGTCAACTGCAATGACACCGCCTAAAGTGAGTCTTTGGCATCCGCACCCCTGGGTCCATGTATATATATATATATAAATAGATATATATATATATATCCATAGATAGATATAGATAGATATAGAAAGACATATCTTTGTATAGATCTGTCTCGAAGAGATATATATATATATGTGTGTGCGCGTGTGTATCTAAATCTCTCGAAAAATGTCTCTATATATCTACATATGCTGATCGCCATGCAGCCAGGGAGCGTCCAATAAATGTGGACCCTGATGTATCTCCGGAATGAAAACAATGCTGCTTAACCCAGGCACGCGTACTGCAGGTACTGCTGATGAGAAAGCTTGTGCCCACTCCACAGCGCATCCAGCCATCTGCCCTGCACTGTGTAGTCCTTGAACGCCTCGTAGGAGCTGGTGGCAACGAAATGGGTTCCTACCTGCACAGATCGCCCGGGTGAATTCCACCCAGCACTCAAGGCATGTCAGCCGAGGAAATGATCTGGTGGTGGGTCCAGACAATTAGATTAGATGTGATGCTGGCGACGAAACAATCTACATATGCCGCTTGCTGTCAATTCCTGTCTCTGCAAACGGCCATTTATCGCGAAGCAAAAAGTTTCTTTCGCGCATCCTTCGCGAACTGCATGTGTATCTTTCGCGCAACCCATGTTGAGCAATAACTCCGCTTATGAAGATTCAATCGGCACAGGCCAAATCACACCAAATTAGCACGGAAAAGTGCTTCATAGCCTTGCAAACATTGTGCTAGCATCACGGAATCCCCTTCGCGAACAAGTTCTTGCTGCTGAGGAACTTTTTTAGCAAGGCTTACTGGGCCACGCCCTTCAAAATGCCCTTTAACTTTACCTAGTCTTTTGCAGCACTTGCGTGCAACTGTCGTGCAAAGACTTGTCTCCGCAGACCACAGCCAGAAGCACGGGGGGGCGGCAAAGGAAAAGCAAACACCAGGTGCCTTGGTGTTTGGCTCTTGCAAAGTGTCCCTGTTCGAAGCTTGGCTGCTGCATTTCGCGGTTGTTTCTTGAGACTTCAGAAAGCAACGTTAGGCAGGACCAGCGGCAGTTGCAAGGATGTGCTTGGCCACCATGGTATTTGGCTCTGGCGAAGCGTGACCTTCGGAAGCTGGCTGCTACCTATGAAGGGAAAAGCCAATGTGCGGTCCCAGTCGCCTGCCGGACCCCCGACAGCAGGGAGGCGGTGGTAGCCCTTAACAAGCGGTACTGTAGACAATGAGGATGATGCATTCTAGCCACCGTTCGCGACACTTTCGCGAAGCAACCAGTTTCTGTTTCGCAAACAAACTTTCGCGCGGGGTCCCAGCACAAATGAACTGTGTTTGCAATTGAAACTCGTTATCAGGACCTTCAGATGGATCACCACATATATATGTTTATATGCAGAGATATATTTCGATATATCGAGAGTGATAAATCTTGAATCAATGCGTACAAAGAAGAAGGATTGCCTATGCAAGACCCACCACGTAGATAGCGGTCCAATGAGTTCAGTTCATCCAAATCAGGCTCGTGGGTGCCCAGACCAAGGTGGCCTACAAAATGTTTGACTGCAAACACGATCTGCTGCAAAGCTGCCAGGTCTACTGATGATCAACTAGAAGCTACGGCATGCTGCTGCCACACGATCGGATTAGTGACAAAGGTGGCCTACATGAACTGCAACTTTCAACATGAGATAGAATGTCGTTACAAGGTAACCCAACGGAGATGCACCTTTGCAGCCCAAACGTAAAAATGGCCTTGGTCTGCCGCATCTCGCCAGCGTGCGCCCCGTGCCCGACATGGGGAAAGATTGGGCTGAATGCCCTTGAAACGGAGCGCCGTGCATGATTGCCAGTCGACGGGCGGGCGAATTCCAGGAAGCAATGAATATGTAGACGGCCAGCATCCTCCGAACGCAAACTTGATTCCATCGTGGCACTCCATTTGCCGACCCACTCACACGTTGCAAGCCAAGTAAGGAACTCATCGAAATCCGCCAGCTGCAGCTGCAAGGAATTGTAGGTTACCAACACTGCTCGTGCTCGAAGACGAAAAGGGCGGGCATCACCTGTGAAAAATGTGCAACAATGAAGTGGCTGCGACTAGGACTCATGACTATACCCCTTCTAGTTCAGTCTCTCCCATCTGCATGCAAGGCTGAGGCTTGCCTACTGTCACTGATGCATGTCATGTCCATCCACTGCTCTAGGTCTCTTACCCTCCGGAAAGCACCGTCCCGGATGCAGGGACAGAATGGCAACTACTTGCGGTCTGACCTGGTCCTGGGGCTGCTGCCATATCCACATCCTCTTGGGTCGATGCTGCTGCACCAGCTTCGTCTGCTGCTGCAACGCCCTGCAAAGCTGATTAGAAACAGTGTGAACCAGAAGGCCGTGCAAACCCAGCGAATGGTAGCACCAACCAGGACGGCTGAGCAAGTCGCAGCAGGGTGAGAAATGTGAAAAGTGACCCGAACAACGGGTCGCAGTCTTTAGCACCCGACAAACAGGTGAGGCACCTCATAGAGGTCAATGATGTCCCGCAGCTTCTGAGTGTCACTCGGAGACAAGGTGCAGTTCTCCAGGCGCTGTCGTTGCGCTGCAAAGTCGGCGCGAGACAATTCACCCCGAAATTTCGGCACCTCGAGCTGGTTGGCTTGCAGCAGTTCCCGCAACGACCCGCACGCAGCACGCTTCCGTGTCGTGGAGGATCTCATGGCTCGGCCCAAGTGCAATGCGGAAACATCCTGTCTGCATGGCATGTCTTGGGTGCAAGGCTCCAATGCGATGTGCTACGTCAGTTGCTTGCGACACCCCGCTTTGCTGTCAGGTGGCCCATTTCCTTTGGAGAGGGCTTGACACTAGAAACAGCAAGGAACTCACCACCACGTCCTTAAAGCAGAATGCAGGTCACAGGCTTGAGCATGAAAAAAGCACATGGAGCAGATAGTCTGCTAGGATTCCATTGTCACAAACAGCTGGACGTGCATATGGCCCACAGGTCTGGAAAAAGCGTGTCGACCGTTGACACCCAGGAATGCTGCTGATGATTTCCGCTAGAGAAATGTGACTGGTAGAGGCACGTGTCTGAGTAGCAATATCTACAGAGACGGTCTGCCCCAGAAACAAAACCTCTCACGGCCCATGTTTTCACCCGACGTGACTGCAGTTCTCTCCGGCTGCCGCTTCGCACACGTGCGATCCACAGACGCCATGCTGCGACAGCACTGCAAAAAAAAGGAATGGAAGCTGGAAGAAGGGGTGGAAAAGAGGTAGATGTGATGTGGGAACATGGCCGCTGCAAATGATGGAATGGGAAGGATGTTCATGGGGGTAATGTCTTAAAGCTGCTGTTGCTGCTGCGCGCGACAGTACGCAATTACTATAGGCGGGACCGCAGCGGGACCGCGGCGGGACCGCAAAATGTGGGAATTCCCACGATTCCAGGTTGCAGGCGGGACCGGTCCCGCCGTCGGCGGGACCACTTTACCTGTGAATTTATAGGAGCGGGACCGCATACCCCGTTTGGGAATTATAATAATATACCAGGGGGGGTCAGGTGATGTTTTGGAGGTGGGGTGTGGGAAGATTCTTGGGGAGGTGATGTTTTGGAGGTGGGGTGTGGGAAGATTCTTGGGGAGATATCTTGTCTATCTAGCGTTGTATCCCTGGATGTCTTCTAAATGGGGTCTCTGGACCGCGCATGTCTTCCAAGCGCTTTGTCTTCGACATGGCGCTTGCAAGTCTGCGGTTTCCAGCTTTCACTCCTGCCGCGCTATGCCTTTGGCATTTGGATTTTCAGCCTTGACATGGTCTCATTCCAAGCGCTCTATGTCTTGACCATGGCGCTTGCAAGTCTGCGGTTGCCAGCTTTCCCTCCTAGTGTCCATGCCTTTGGCATGGTGCTTTCGAACCTTCACATGGCCGCTCTCACTCCAAGCGCTCTATGTCTTTGGCATGGCGCTTTCTACATAGTGCACGGCTTGACTCTACTCATGCGGGCTTGCCATTGGATGCATGCGACGTGCCAGCAGCCACGTCAAATCACTCACATCCAGCTTTCCTGCTCGTCGTAGAAGACGTCTTCGTTTCCTTTCCTGCAGGCTTATGGAGTACATGTCTTTCAACATGGGTTCAGCGTTCACATGTCCCACCTGCACTCACGAAAAGACACCGTATCCATGCATTTACATGCACTCTCCTGGTTCTGTAGTTCTTGGTGGCTGCTGCTAACTGGCGTTTCAAATTTTTGCGCTCTTCCTTCAGCACAGCAACCCTATCAGCCGCGGCCGGTGGGGCTGCAGCTGCCGCGGCGTTTGCATCAGCAGCGGACATGGCACTCAATGCGGGCGAACAACAGGCTTGCTCCACTCAAACTGCATGCAGTCCTCAAGATGATCCTGTGTTCTCTTTGTGCTTGCCTGGTACCTCCTTTTCACCCCTGTTCACGACCCCAGAAACATGGCTACGAGAATGTGACAAAATGGTCATGCACCGATGTACCCTGATAGTATGTCTGCCAATGTGTGCTCTGCCGCTCAATTTTTCTCCCGGCTCGCACCTCGTCACAACAGAGCCGTGTACGCGTACGCCATACGGCGTCGCTCAGGCCAGATGCTTTGCATGGCTTCTTTAGAGGGCTTGCTGCCTGGAGGCATATGCAGTGGCATATCCATAAATTTTCGCAACTCCGTATGGAGGTGCGCCGTATCGGGCGGCTTCGCCGCCCCAACAGATTCAAAAGTGCGTTTCCAGCTCTTGCCGGCAAAGTAGCTGGGACACTGCATGAGTTCAAAAAGCCAGGCTAACGGGTCTATCAAACCCTCACAGGAACTTGCCCTCAGTTCCTGGTACTTCCTCTTCAAATGTGTTTTCAATGGGTGGAAACCTGCTATATCTAACGGTTGGATTTTGTCTGTACATCCGGCTGGTATGTACAGTAGCTGGACACCATTGCGCCGAGCGCACACCATGGTTTCCTTTGCGAGATGTGAGGACGCAACATCCAGCAACAAGATAGGTTGAAATGGATAAGGTTTTAAGACTTTGCCTCTATCCGCCCTAATGCCAGCCGAATGATAATCACAAACCAGCAATAATGCTCAGTTCCACGGGTCCCACAAGCGGTGATGAAATCACAGCTGACAGAAGAGAGGATGAGCGGCGGCGGGGAAACGAGGTCAAGCAGTACCCCGCGTGGAGGCTAATAAGTAGGGTGGTGGAGGAAACTATACAGCCTACTCAAGGTTAGTGGAATCGAGTCCCTGATAACGGGTTAATCCGGACTGACCGGTAATCGAGTTGTTAACCTAAATCTTGGTGATTTCTTGCAGGAATGTCCCAGCCTTTTCTGACGTACTATGTGCAGCGCCGTTTGTGGCAAGCGCCGCTGGCCCCTCAGCAACTTCTGTGTCAGCTTGGTCTCAGTCCCAAAAAGGTAGTGCGCCAACTTGCCTTGAATATGCGGCGCATCACAAATGATGCTCACATAGGTCAAAGCCCCTCGCACGTCTTGTTTCCGGACAGGCATGCGAAGACTGGCATGTCGTGGCCAAGCAACGCAGCCGGGCAATTGCAGCATGGTGTAGGGAATGCTAGTTTCGTCTAAATTCAAAAACAGCGGAGTCTTGTCCACAAACTTCGTGTTCACGTAGTAGGAGAGTAACTGCCAAAGGTTCTCACCTGACAGGGCGAAGCCGAGCAGGGAGGCTAGGAAAACATGACCACATGTGGGAGGAGGTCCGAATTGCAATGAGCTTGCCCGGCCCCATTTTTGGAGCCGGAAAACGGTCGCAAAAACACGACCGTGCTTGGCGCCTTAGACTGCACCGTGACTGGGTCCCTGTGCACTTGTGGACGTAGGACTCGGCGCCGCAGGTTCCACTTGGCTCGGAAGCGCTGCACCCATTGATTCACATGCCGGCGAGGCGGCAAACCCTCCAGGAGGTTGCCAAACCGCGCTTTCTCCCACGTGGCATAGACATCCAGCGATAGCGGTGCTACACCGACGTGGTTGCAAGCCAGAACCCAGTTGAAAGTGTTAGCCTAGAAAAGCGGCTGCATGCCGCACTGGCCGTGCCCACGGAGTCGCGGAAGGTGAAAAATGTGCTGCAAGTCTAAGTCTGTGGTGCTCAAAAACAAATCTTCCACCACAACCCGTGTTGTCCCTGAGGTCGGCTTGACTGCTGGCCACAGGGCAGCGAAGCGAAGCGCTAGCTCCATATTGCAGTCCGACAACACATAGACGGCAACGATCGCTTTGCAAGCAAGAGGGCTAAAACCTCCAGAGGCTGCTTCCTTCTTTGCTCGGTATCTGGCATGCTTGGCTTGCACTCCGGCCGCTCTGTTTCTGGCAATGTCTGCTTGCAAAGTTGCAATGGTTTCTGCTAAAGCCACTGGAGTCGCCGCAGGTGCGTGAGCCATGGGGCAAGGCTGCGGCCACCTGGGTGCTGTCTTGGATGTCTTTGCATGGAAGCCTATACCCTTCTGTTGCTGGGCTGTGACTCTGTGGCATATGAATGCGAAAAATTGGTGCTGTTACAGCCATGTCCTGTGACTCATGTGGCGCTGGATCCACACCGAAGGCCCGACAGATCTGCTGCATGCAATCTGTGAGTGATGGCTGAGCGGCGGCTGCAACAGATTCTCCATGCTGACCTAAACACAACCTCCTGGACTGCAACTCCTAGAAGGAACCCTTGCAACTCTGAGAAACATTGCACGTGCAGCATGCACCCACATGGCAGAAGCACATTGAGGGTTCAAGCAGCTGTAGACCCAAATCTCCCCCGCAGGCGGTTTCACAAACCTAACCCAAGCCATGCCTTTCTCTACCCCATGCAGTCTGTTACTCCAAATGATAACACGGGCCGGTAAGCTGCACCAAATGCTGATTCTCGCGAATCCATGGTTCGTCATCATCCCAGTCAGTTGATTCATCTATGGTAATCACAATGGGGACCCTGAATAAATAAACCTGATATGAGAATATGTTCGTCTGTGACTGGCCTAAGCGATGAAAGTCTGGGTTTGCCTGAAATAAGGCCCGCTGCGATAGCACAAAGGACATAGAATTGCAATTGTCGAACAGGATAAAGCCGTGAGAATCTCTGTCGTAATGTTGTAACTCAGCGGCCGTGGCACCCTGGACAGTTTGAATTAAAGGAGGCTTCTGGATATACGTAGGCAAAACGAAATGGAGGCATTTTGCCAAGGTGCTTTTGCCAGCGCGCGAAGGCGCCCGGAGCACAAGAAATTTGTACCGAGAATCTAAAATGGAATACTGTTTGGCCCAGTCTTCGCCTCGGGCAACCACTTCTGGCAAAAATGGCTTTTGCAATGGCTGGAGCTGAGCCACCACTTCGGCCTGCTCACGTCGGAGGCGACTTTCGCTCTCCTGCTGCATGACTGCTTCCACAGCGCGTTTGCGGGTGATATAGCCCAAGCGCACCTGCCACCTGCTGCACACGGTGTTGACACTTTTATAGTGATAATTCTGGAGACATTGGCCCTCTTTCTGAAAATGCATCTATAGAATCAGAGACCCCAAGGTATTTTCAAGTTGACAATCTCTTTAGAATCGCTGCCCCCAAGTCACTCTCGTAGAGCCGTTTTTTGGTTGGGGGGTTAGTTCGCCTTCTATAAAATCAGGCTCCCCAAGTGTCATTCATTGACAGCTGACCTGAATGCTCCAGTTGCTCTTGCCTACCTTACCTTATGCATTCCCAATTTTATAGAGCTCAAAGGCTCCAAGTGTTCACTGTCAACCTCTTCGATTATATACAAGGATTATCAATGATGATGAACGAATTGTTGTGGGAAATTTGTTCTGCCAATACTTCTCTATAGAATTGAAGAACATGACATACACCCAAAGAGAACAGATCCAACTATAGAAACGCAGTGGCTAAGGCTTTCTGCTGACTAGGACTCAGTGCTGTATTCAACATGAAATCTCTATAGAATCAGAGGCCCCAAGGTCCTCTATACAATTGAAAGCGTTGACACTGGTAGGTACCCCTAAACAAAGCAGGGGGTTAAAACGCACCATTTTCCAGGACCCAACGTTCTTGATTCTGTAGAGGAAATTCCAAGGGGGATATTTGAAGGTATCTGAAGATATGTTACGGCCAAATTATTGCTTATGTTCGGACACTTTATCAGACTCGAAGCAGCACTTTTATAAACAACATAGGTTTTTGTGACGTTCCCTATTCTATGAAATGGACCTGCTATGAAGTGGTCCCACTGAAATTCACATTGGGTTTATGTTATGTTCCATTTCATACAAATCTTTTCGGGTACCAGAA
>CAMXCT020005154.1:0-15000 GCA_947184155.2 Cladocopium goreaui
ACCCTCTAAGAACAAATGCCTGTGGCCAGAGTGCCTGGTGGAAGCTGCCGTGGGATTTTTGGGGTTTGAAGGCTGGCAAACGGCAGGCTTGAACGCCCTAACAACAGATGGCTATGGAGGCAAACGGCAGGCTTGAACGCTCTAAGAACAAATGCCTGTGGCCAGAGTGCCTGGTGGAAGCTGCCGTGAAGGATTTTAGGGGTTTGAAGGCTGGCAAACGGCAGGCTTGAACGCCCTAACAGCAGAGGGCTATGGAGGCAAACGGCAGGCTTGAACGCTCTAACAGCAAATGCCTGTGGCCAGAGTGCCTGGTGGAAGCTGCCGTGAGGGATTTTAGGGGCTTGAAGGCTGGCAAATGGCAGGCTTGAACGCCCTAACAACAGAGGGCTATGGAGGCAAACGGCAAGCTTGAACGCTCTAACAGCAAATGCCTGTGGCCAGAGTGCCTGGGTGGAAGCTGCCGCGAGGGATAGGGGTTTGAAGGCTGGCAAACGGCAGGCTTGAACGCCCTAACAACAGATGGCTGCGGCTATGGAGGCAAACGGCAGGATTGAACGCTCTAACAACAAATGCTGGTCGAAGCTGCCGCGAAGGATTTTAGGGGTTTGAAGCCTGGCAAACGGCAGGCTTGAACGCTCTAACAACGGCAGGCTTGAACGCCCTAACAACAGATGGCTATGGAGGCAAACGGCAGGCTTGAACGCTCTAACAGCAAATGCCTGTGGCCAGAGTGCCTGGTGGAAGCTGCCGTGAGGGATTTTAGGGGCTTGAAGGCTGGCAAATGGCAGGCTTGAACGCCCTAACAACAGAGGGCTATGGAGGCAAACGGCAAGCTTGAACGCTCTAACAGCAAATGCCTGTGGCCAGAGTGCCTGGGTGGAAGCTGCCGCGAGGGATAGGGGTTTGAAGGCTGGCAAACGGCAGGCTTGAACGCCCTAACAACAGATGGCTGCGGCTATGGAGGCAAACGGCAGGATTGAACGCTCTAACAACAAATGCTGGTCGAAGCTGCCGCGAAGGATTTTAGGGGTTTGAAGCCTGGCAAACGGCAGGCTTGAACGCTCTAACAACGGCAGGCTTGAACGCCCTAACAACAGATGGCTATGGAGGCAAACGGCAGGCTTGAACGCTCTAACAACAAATGCCTGTGAGAGTGCCTGGTCGAAGCTGCCGCAAAGGATTTTAGGGGTTTGAAGGCTGGCAAGCCGCAGGCTTGAACGCCCTAACAACAGATGGCTATGGAGGCAAGATGGCATTAGAGGCAAAGGGCACGCTTGAACTCTCTAACAACAAATGCCTGTGGCCAGTGGAAGCTGCCGCGAGGGATTTTAGGGGTTTGAAGCAGGCTTGAACGCCCTAACAACAGATGGCTATGGAGGCAAACGGTGGGCTTGAACGCTCTAACAACAAATGCCTGTGGCCAGAGTGCCTGGTGGAAGCTGCCGCGAGGGACTGGCAAACGGCAGGCTTGAACGCCCTAACAACAGATGGCTATGGAGGCAAACGGCAGGCTTGAACGCTCTGCGAACGAAGGCCTGGTGGCGCGAGGGATTTTAGGGGTTGAAGGCTGGCAAACGGCAGGCTTGAACGCCCTAACAACGGCAGGCTTGAACGCTCTAACAGCAAATGCCTGTGGCCAGAGTGCCTGGTGGAAGCTGCCGCGAGGGATTTTAGGGGTTTGAAGGCTGGCAAACGGCAGGCTTGAACGCCCGAACAACAAAGGGCTATGGAGGCAAACGGCAGGCTTGAACTCTCTAAAAACAAATGCCTGTGGCCAGAGTGCCTGGTCGAAGCTTTGAAGGCTGGCAAACGGCAGGCTTGAACGCCCCAACAACAGATGGCTATGGAGGCAAACGGCAGGCTTGAACGCTCTAACAACAAATGTGTGTGGCCAGAGTGCCTGGTGGAAGCTGCCGCGAGGGATTTTAGGGGTTTGAAGGCTGGCAAACGGCAGGCTTGAACGCCCGAACAACAAAGGGCTATGGAGGCAAACGGCAGGCTTGAACGCTCTAACAACAAATGCCTCTGGCCAGAGTGCCTGGTGGAAGCTGCCGCGAGGGATTTTAGGGGTTTGAAGGCTGGCAAATGGCAGGCTTGAACGCTCTAACAAGAAATGCCTGTCGTTCCACACCTGCGGTGGTCCCAGGCGTCGCCCCTGCCTCGGTGAAGGCAGGGGTCGGCCGATATATCTATATCTATATCTATATCTATCTATATCTATATCTATATCTATATCTATATCTATATCTATATCTATCTATCTATATATATATATATCTATATATATATATCTATATATATATATATATGTATCTATATATATGTATATATCTATATATATATCTATATATACACAGTAGATATATGTATATTTATAATTATATATACAGTAGATATATTAATATATATACAGTAGATATATGTATATATATAATTTTTATAGATATATTGCACACCAGTTTTGATATGAAATTGAGCCGTCTCTTTTCCCATGAATCTGGTGAACTCCTCGCACCGGTGAACTCTTTGCAGAAAACCTCCTCGCGGCGACAGATGTCACAGGAGCGCCTATGGAAAACACCAGTTGTTTTCAATGGAAAATGAGGGTCTCCATACATGGGGGTAAACCAAATTGTTGGTTCATGATGGAAAAACCATCTGTAAATGGATGATTGGGGGTAATTAGCCATATTTCAGGAAACCCCGAAATGGCCCATCTATAAATATGAGTTCCATCGATTTCCCGTAACAAACCTCAGCACACAGGAGAGCTTGGACTCAGAGGCCTCCGCGGAGCCGCCCAGGCGGAAACCATGCCATGCGGAACCTGTTATATGTTTGGCACTTGTGCCTCAAACATCTGAAAGATATGTTTGACATTTGTGCAGTGTGCATTTGGTGCATGGTGATTTTGAGTATCATATCATTATATAAAGCTGAACATCTCGTTTTCCGTGGTGCCTGTGTATGCCATGCTATGAGCATTCCGTGTGGAGACCATTGAGCCTTACCCAAATATTGAAGCCAGTGCACTTGATTGCAGACTTGCAATTGAATGGCACTCTTACACACCGCTGGCCGGGTGTGGGGCGTACGGTGTGGACGTGTAGGTTCATCCTGCTTTTGTGAATCCAGCTGCTGCCTGTTTAGCCAGCGCTCACAGATGCAGGGTGTGCACGTCAGGGCGTTTGAGGCCAACCCGCTTTGTTGCACAAGTGGATGACAGTAAGACGATGGGCTAATGTGCTTACTGGACGCCTTTTGCTCCGGTTGCGATGCCCTTAGTGATGGCTGTTGCGACGGGGCACCTCATCCGTACTGGAAGGGGAGGCCTTTTGTTCAAGTCATGTGCGGTTTTCTTTCTGCCATGCGGAGCTTTTTCGGAAAAGACATGCCATTGTGATCCATTTGGGCAGTTGGGACAGGTCGACTAATTTGCAGGTCCCGTGTGTCATGGGTGCCATCAACAGTTTGCTTGATCGTGAAGTGTATGATTGAGGCCCAAAGATATCCAAAGATGCCCAAAGTATATATACGTTATATGTTTGGCGCTTGTGCCTCAAACATCTGAAGAATATGTTTGACATTTGTGCAGTGTGCATTTTGTGCATGGTTATTTTGAGTATCATATCATTATATAAAGCTGAACATGTTGTTTTCCGTGGTTTCTGTGTATGCCATGCTATGAGCATTCCGCGTGGAGACCATTGAGCCTTACCCAAATATCGAAGCCAGTGCACTTGATTGCAGACTTGCAATTGAATGGCACTCTTACACACCGCTGGCCGGGTGTGGGGCGTACGGTGTGGACGTGTAGATTCATCCTGTTCTTGTGAATCCAGCTGCTGCCTGTTTAGCCAGCGCTCACAGATGCAGGGTGTGCACGTCAGGGCGTTTGAGGCCAACCCGCTTTGTTGCACAAGTGGATGACAGTAAGACGATGGGCTAATGTGCTTACTGGACGCCTTTTGCTCCGGTTGCGATGCCCTTAGTGATGGCTGTTGCGACGGGGCACCTCATCCGTACTGGAAGGGGAGGCCTTTTGTTCAAGTCATGTGCGGTTTTCTTTCTGCCATGCGGAGTTTTTTCGGAAAAGACATGCCATTGTGATCCATTTGGGCAGTTGGGACAGGTCGACTAATTTGCAGGTCCCATGTGTCATGGGTGCAATCAAAAGTTTGCTTGCTTATAAAATGTATGTTTAGGCCCAAAGTATATGTTTGGCACTTGTGCCTCAAACATCTGAAAGATATGTTTGACATTTGTGCAGTGTGCATTTGGTGCATGGTGATTTTGAGTATCATATCGTTATATAAAGCTGAACATCTCGTTTTCCTTGGTGCCTTTGTATGCCATGCTATGAGCACTCCGTGTGGAGACCATTGAGCCTTACCCACGTATTGAAGCCAGTGCACTTGATTGCAGACTTGCAATTGAATGGCACTCTTACACACCGCTGGCCGGGTGTGGGGCGTACGGTGTGGACGTGTAGGTTCATCCTGTTCTTGTGAATCCAGCTGCTGCCTGTTTAGCCAGCGCTCACAGATGCAGGGTGTGCACGTCAGGGCGTTTGAGGCCAACCCGCTTTGTTGCACAAGTGGATGACAGTAAGACGATGGGCTAATGTGCTTACTGGACGCCTTTTGCTCCGGTTGCGATGCCCTTAGTCATGGCTGTTGCGACGGGGCACCTCATCCGTACTGGAAAGGGAGGCCTTTTGTTCAAGTCATGTGCGGTTTTCTTGCTGCTATGCGGAGTTTTTTCGGAAAAGACATGCCATTCTGATCCATTTGGGCAGTTGGGCAGGTCGACTAATTTGCAGGTCCCGTGTGTCATGGGTGCCATCAACAGTTTGCTTGATCGTGAAGTGTATGATTGAGGCCCAAAGATATCCAAAGATGCCCAAAGTATACGTTATATGTTTGGCGCTTGTGCCTCAAACATCTGAAGAATATGTTTGACGCATGTGCAGTGGGCATTTTGTGCATGGTGATTTTGAGTATCATATCATTATATAAAGCTGAACATCTCGTTTTCCGGGGTGTCTGTGTATGCCATGCTATGAGCACTCCGTGTGGAGACCATTGAGCCTTACCCAAATATTGAAGCCAGTGCACTTGATTGCAGACTTGCAATTGAATGGCACTTTACACACCGCTGGCCGGGTGTGGGGCGTACGGTGTGGACGTGTAGATTCATCCTGTTCTTGTGAATCCAGCTGCTGCCTGTTTAGCCAGCGCTCACAGATGCAGGGTGTGCACGTCAGGGCGTTTGAGGCCAACCCGCTTTGTTGCACAAGTGGATGACAGTAAGACGATGGGCTAATGTGCTTACTGGACGCCTTTTGCTCCGGTTGCGATGCCCTTAGTGATGGCTGTTGCGACGGGGCACCTCATCCGTACTGGAAGGGGAGGCCTTTTGTTCAAGTCATGTGCGGTTTTCTTTCTGCCATGCGGAGCTTTTTCGGAAAAGACATGCCATTGTGATCCATTTGGGCAGTTGGGACAGGTCGACTAATTTGCAGGTCCCGTGTGTCATGGGTGCCATCAACAGTTTGCTTGATCGTGAAGTGTATGATTGAGGCCCAAAGATATCCAAAGATGCCCAAAGTATACGTTATATGTTTGGCGCTTGTGCCTCAAACATCTGAAGAATATGTTTGACATTTGTGCAGTGTGCATTTTGTGCATGGTGATTTTGAGTATCATATCATTATATAAAGCTGAACATCTCGTTTTCCGTGGTTTCTGTGTATGCCATGCTATGAGCATTCCGCGTGGAGACCATTGAGCCTTACCCAAATATCGAAGCCAGTGCACTTGATTGCAGACTTGCAATTGAATGGCACTCTTACACACCGCTGGCCGGGTGTGGGGCGTACGGTGTGGACGTGTAGATTCATCCTGTTCTTGTGAATCCAGCTGCTGCCTGTTTAGCCAGCGCTCACAGATGCAGGGTGTGCACGTCAGGGCGTTTGAGGCCAACCCGCTTTGTTGCACAAGTGGATGACAGTAAGACGATGGGCTAATGTGCTTACTGGACGCCTTTTGCTCCGGTTGCGATGCCCTTAGTGATGGCTGTTGCGACGGGGCACCTCATCCGTACTGGAAGGGGAGGCCTTTTGTTCAAGTCATGTGCGGTTTTCTTGCTGCTATGCGGAGTTTTTTCGGAAAAGACATGCCATTGTGATCCATTTGGGCAGTTGGGCAGGTCGACTAATTTGCAGGTCCCGTGTGTCATGGGTGCCATCAACAGTTTGCTTGATCGTGAAGTGTATGATTGAGGCGCAAAGATATCCAAAGATGCCCAAAGTATATATATATACGTTATATGTTTGGCGTTTGTGCCTCAAACATCTGAAAAGCATTATTGAATTGGCAGTGGGCATTTTGTGCATGGTGATTTTGAGTATCATATCATCGAATCATATCATTACATAAAGCTGAACATCTCGTTTTCCGTAGTGCCTGTGTATCAGGACGTTGTTGAATTGTCCCGCGGGGGACACCCATTGTCTAAATACCTTCTGTGAATACACCACCAGTAGTAGTTGTTGTTCAGGGAGGGGGGTCCAATTAAAAAAAAAGGTTTCGGGTACGCCTTCGAACCTGTGTATGGCATGCTATGAGCATTCCGTGTGGAGACCATTGAGCCTTACCTAAATATCGAAGCCAGTGCACTTGATTGCAGACTTGCAATTGAACGGCACTCTTACACACCGCTGGCCGGGTGTGGGGCGTACGGTGTGGACGTGTAGTTTCACGCTGTTTTTGTGAATCCAGCTGCTGCCTGTTCAGCCAGCGCTCACAGATTCTAGGGTGTGCACGTCAGGGCGTTTGAGGCCAACCCGCTTTGTTGCACAAGTGGATGACAGTAAGACGATGGGCTAATGTGCTTACTGGACGCCTTTTGCTCCGGTCCAATGCCCTTAGTGATGGCTATTGTGACGGGGCACCTCATCCGTACTGGAAAGGGAGGCCTTTTGTTCAAGTCATGTGCGGTTTTCTTGCTGCTATGCGGAGTTTTTTCTGAAAAGACATCCCATTCTGATCCATTTGGGCAGTTGGGACAGGTCGACTAATTTGCAGGTCCCGTGTGTCATGGGTGCCATCAACAGTTTGCTTGATCGTGAAGTGTATGATTGAGGCCCAAAGATATCCAAAGATGCCCAAAGTATACGTTATATGTTTGGCGCTTGTGCCTCAAACATCTGAAGAATATGTTTGACGCATGTGCAGTGGGCATTTTGTGCATGGTGATTTTGAGTATCATATCATTATATAAAGCTGAACATCTCGTTTTCCGGGGTGTCTGTGTATGCCATGCTATGAGTACTCCGTGTGGAGACCATTGAGCCTTACCCAAATATTGAAGCCAGTGCACTTGATTGCAGACTTGCAATTGAATGGCACTTTACACACCGCTGGCCGGGTGTGGGGCGTACGGTGTGGACGTGTAGATTCATCCTGTTCTTGTGAATCCAGCTGCTGCCTGTTTAGCCAGCGCTCACAGATGCAGGGTGTGCACGTCAGGGCGTTTGAGGCCAACCCGCTTTGTTGCACAAGTGGATGACAGTAAGACGATGGGCTAATGTGCTTACTGGACGCCTTTTGCTCCGGTTGCGATGCCCTTAGTGATGGCTGTTGCGACGGGGCACCTCATCCGTACTGGAAGGGGAGGCCTTTTGTTCAAGTCACGTGCGGTTTTCTTGCTGCCCTGATGATGGGGACAGGTGGACTAATTTGTAGGTGCCACGTGTCATGGGTGCAATCAAAAGTTTGCTTGCTCATAATTGAGGCCCAAAGATGGCCACATTAGATATATGTTTGGCGCTTGTGCTTCAAACCTCTGAAAAGCATGATTGAATTTGTGCAGTGGGCATTTTGTGCATGGTGATTTTGAGTACCATTGAAGCTGAACATCTCGTTTTCCATTGTGCCTGTGTATGCCATGCTATGAGCATTCCGTGTGGAGACCATTGAGCCTTACCCAAATATCGAAGCCAGTGCACTTGATTGCAGACTTGCAATTGAAAGGCACTCTTACACACCGCTGGCCGGGTGTGGGGCGTACGGTGTGGACGTGTAGTTTTTCACTCTGTTTTTGTGAATCCGGCTGCTGCCTGCTTAGCCAGCGCTCACAGATTCTGGGTGTGCATGTCAGGGCGTTTGAGGCCAACCCGCTTTGTTGCACAAGTGGATGACAGTAAGACGATGACGCCTTTTGCTCCGGTCGCGATGCCCTTAGTGATGGCTGTTGCGACGGGGCACCTCATTCCGATCCTTTTGGGCCATTGGGACAGGTCGACTAAAGCATCTCCCAGCTGGGAGCAAACCCTGCGAAAAGGGGGTGCAGTTCCAGTTATAAGTAAGCGTGGTTTTAGCTTCTATAGCCATAGTTGCAGGTATGATCTCGTAATTTATGGAGGCTATTACCATATACCGTAGTTGCCCATGAGACAACTCTGACTGCACCCCCGAAGTTGATCGATCAAGCCCTGCTTTACTTCGCAGCCCGGCCGAAGGGTGCTGAGCCCCTGCGAACTGAGGGTTTCCTAAAATGGGGGTACCCCAATAGCTGGATGGTTTATCATGGAAATTCCGAAAAGGACATGGATGATTTAGGGGAATCCCTATTTTAGGACCTCCCCTAAATGGTCCCAAATATGTGGAATTCCTCTACTAAACCATGGTTTCTGGGGGGTGGCTAAAATTATGGGAATGGGATTGCGAAATATTGCAAAGACTTTAAGATCTTTAAGCATAGGAAAGTAGGACTCATTCTGCGGGTGACGATCGTCTTGTCGCCTTCTCAAACTGGATATGCATATGGTGAAGAACCCTGGTTAATACGTACCCATTTCGTGGCTTATCCCATTTATATACAAGTCATAAACAGTCACTGATTCCTGGGCGGATCCTCCAAGTATACCACAGTTTTTTTCCCCTTCAGTGTCATCAAACATGGCAATGGGACAATTCCCCGTTTACTTCGATGATTTTATCAGATGTTCAAAAAAACACACACATAATACCCTGTCGTAAATCGATAGTTCGACCCTGAAAATCATCAAGTTTTTTTCGTGGAAACTCATTGAACCAACCCCGAAACATGGGGTCGAACTGTGAAAATGTACTGGAGGGTTTTACAACTTCCGTGCGGAGACTTCCAGGCCTTCACCTCTTGCAGTCTCCTTTCCTGCTCTGGTTCCTTACTTGGACTTCCAGAAGGCCGAGAAATATGGGGTAACCAACATGGATGTGGAAAACCCATGGGGAAACCCTAGGAAAATGAGCTACTTTCATGGTGGGTCTTCCACGTCTCATTACTCGTATGTTAGTTTTCTGGGGGGTATATGTATTTTTTTGGGTATCATCAGGTAGTTCAACAGTTTACTGTGGAAAGTCACCTGTGTTAATAGGTAAATCGTTGCACTGTCTGGTCCACTTTCCATAGCTAGGTTATATTATTGGAGGGAATATATATATATATATATATATCATATCTAGCCGGTGGTTTCTAAATGTTTCAGGTATAATATGATATGTTTTTTTTTAAACCATAGAAATGGGATGGTGATCCCAGCTGACAAGCTTATTTTCCAGGGGGTTGCCACCAAACCAATATTCATTGGATTGGTTTCAGGGAAAATCTACGGTTCAAAGCCATATATTTAGAGACCATGACTATATGGTTTCCGGTTCAGATTTCCCTGCAAGCCATCCCAAAGACATGTATGTATATATATATATTTACCCTCTGGTTATTTAACGTAGCTATAGAAAATCACAATTTTTAATAGGTAAATCTTCAAAAAACATCTATAAATGGGCTATAATAACCAGAGGGTATAAACTCAACATACTCCACTGCGTTGCAACATGCTCATTACCTGCATACGATTCCTGGGGCATATCCAAGTATTACGTCACAACGGCCATGTTTGGTATATTAAATGTTATTAAATCATATATTAAATCTGGGAAATGTTTGGGTGGCAATATTTTAACCCCACAATGGGCAGAATGAACTGTGAACGTGGGGAGATAGCTGGGACGCGAAGCGTCGACATAAGGGGGAGAGTGAATGGGAATGTTACCAACGAGAAAGGACATTGTAACCAAGAATGATGAGGGCCCACCGAAGCCCCAAAAAGTTTGCTGAAAAACGAGGATTTTTAGGTCAGAAACGTTGAGACAGCCTCCACATCCCCGGGATGGGGCAGGATGCGGAGAGTAACAAGATCAAGGCAGACGTGCGTGGAAAATGGGATGGGCTTTGCATTGAAGACGGCCTCGCAGATTTGCCTGGTCTTTTATGACTCTTAAACCCTTCGTGTTTTTGATCATACCTCGTGTTTGTGATTGTTGTGTTTGTTGGTTTCGCCGCATTTTTGTTTGGATTAATCGAACATGGGAACGAAAACCAATCGATGATTTCATCATCAGTGTCAGAGATGGGAATTCCCCTCAACAGATTGATTCCGGAGGGTACATATATATATACAGTATATATATATGTATTATATAATCATCCAGATTTTTTTTGCTTCAGATAAAAAGATTCACCGCGTATCCAGGGTGGTGGTTGAGATCCGCCCAAACCATAGGTTTCAATACTGAAATATACTAAAATGGTCACTCATGACTTGGATGATTTGGGATACCGCCAGTTTAGGAGTGTTTAGGAAACCTCCATATATATAATATTGTATATATAATAACCCCAATAATGATATATTAATAATCCCGTTATATCCTAAGTATATTCCAATTATATATGGTTGGTTGAGTTGAATCCCACAATTTTGCTTGTTGAATCGCCATTTAAAGCTATTGTGCTTCGTATGGTGATTCAACCAGCGCAACTATATATACCAGTAGTACCGCACAAGGCGGTGGCGGAAGTTTCAAAGATAGGAAACCTATAGGAGAGATTGGTTGTTGTGAATCACGAATGGCAGAGCGAATCCGGATGGACCGAAGGGTGGTTGGAGCTGTGTTCTTTTGGAGTGTCTGCAATGGTTGCAGTGGTCACCTCACCCACAACTGCTGGATGTAGTGTGGTGTAGCGCAGTTGTAGTTGTAGTTGTAGTTGTAGTTGTAGTGTAGTGTAGTGGAGTTGCTGTTGCAGTGTAGTGTAATTAGTGTGTGTAGTTGTAGTTGCAGTTGCAGTTGTAGTTGTGGTGTGGTGTATTTAGTGTAGTGCAATGTAGTGTAGTGTACTGAGTGTTGTGGACTGTAGTGTAGCAAAGCGTAGTGTAGTCTAGTGTAGGGTAGTGTTAAGTAGTGTTGTTGTAGCCGTTGTTGTAGTTGTATTGTAGTGTAGTGTAGTGTGGTGTAGTTGTAGTTGTAGTTGTAGTTGCAGTTGCAGTTGTAGTTGTAGTTGTAGTGTAGTGTTGTGTAATGTAGTTGTAGTTGCAGTTGCAGTTGTAGTCATTGTAGTTGTAGGGTACTGTAGCGGACTGTCGTGTAGTGCAATTAGTGTAGTGTAGTGTAATGTAGTGTAGTTGTAGTTGAAGATGTAGCTGTATTTGTAGTAGTAGCTGTATTTGTAGTAGTAGTTGTAGTTGTAATGTAATTTGTGTCGTGTAGTGTAATTAGTGTAGTGTAATGCAATTAGTGTAGTGTAATGTACGTAGCCTAGTATATTTGTACATGTATTTGTAGTTGTAGTTGTAGTATAATGTAGTTGTAGTTGTAGTGGTAGTTGTAGTTTGTAGTTGTCTATCTAGCTATCTATCTGTCTATCTATCTATCTATCTGTCTGTCTATCTGCAAACTTGAAAGCGAAGCAATTCTGCACGGCTTCTTCCATGTTCGAAGGTGACAACATTAAAAACGCAGCAATTCTGCGAGACTTCCTCAATTTTTGAACTTGACAACGTCAAAAACGAAGCTATCCTGCGAGACGTCCTCAAATTTTCAAGTTGACAACATCAAAAAACGAAGCAATTCTGCAAGACTTCCTTCAACAATGGAAAGTTGAGAACAAAGCTCACGGCCTCGTGCCAATGCGCGCCACGATTTTTCTATTCCATCTGTTTAAAGTGTTGCGCTTGGCACGAAAAAGTGATGCCACGTCATACAAAGTGCTGCACCTGTCACGCAAAATCATCTCAGCAAACCTGAAGATCTTGATGCTCCAAAATGCAAGCCTCTCAGGAAATCAGCGCCCTGACCTCCAAACATCTCTGATGAACATGTCTCTTGTACTGCGCCTGCCACGCGAAATGCATCTTTGAAGATCCTCTTCAAATGCCCCACGCCTGCCATCGTTTTCGGAAATGCTACATTATAAAACCCTCACGCTTTGATCACTCTTGGCAAGGTGCAGCAGAATCCCTTGCGCTTGCCACACAAAACCACATCTGAACCTTCAAAAGTGGTCCGAGCATGTGTTGTTTTTAACATTTTGACTTGGAAATGTGCTTCGCGCCACAACGGCGTGCACTTTTTCGACATGTCAACTTCCAAAAGTTGTCCGACACTGAGGTGTTTTGTACGTTTTGTACATTTTGACTTGGAAATATGCTTCGCGCCACAACGGCCTTCACTTTTTCAACATCTCAATTCCTGAAAGTGTTCAGAAGCTGAGGTATTTTGTACGTTTTGACTTCGCAATGTGCTTCGCGCCAACCCATCGTGCACTTTTTTGACATCTAAATTCCTGAAAATGCTCCGAAGATGAAGTGTTTTGCACGTTTTGGCTTCGAATTGTACTCCGCGCCACAACCGCGTGCAATTTTTCATCTCTCATCTGGCCAGATGGCTCCGCACCCGCCGCTTTAGCGAGCCTACTTTTCGACCCACCAGAGCCACAAATCATTGGAAAAACAGAGTGACTCGCGACTTTTCTACCCTTTCGCGCTCCTGCATCTTCTTTCTTCTGACTCTTTCTCTTCTCTGATCTTCTTTCTTCTGGCTCTTTCTCGTCTCTGATCTTTTTTCTTCTTCCCTTCTCTTCTCTCGGCTCTTCTCTTCTCTTCTCTTCCCTTCTCTGACTCTTCCCACCTCTGCTTTTCATCTGTCCATATTGTCGGAAGTTTGACTCCTAATCTTCCTTATAAGTATGATATAGAATGTAACACAATATAACGCAATATACTATCATATGATATAACAATCTAATCTGACATCATGACACAAAATGGTAAATTTCTATATACATATATATCATCGTATCAAATGATATGATCAGATGACCATCCGGCCAGGCCCAGACAGCGGCGCTGAATCAGGACCACCTGGAGAAGCACATGATGATGTTACAGGCCGCGTGAATGAAAACACCTCTGAAAAAAGAGTCGGGCCATGAGAAACCACCTTTTTGGGGGAAAGAAAATTCATCGGACATAGATATGAATGTATATATGTATATACTTACGTATATGTGTAAATATGTATTTGTATTTATGTATATGTGTAAATACGTATATATGTATTTGTGTAGTATATATGTATATATGTATATATGTATATATGTAAGTATGTATATGTGTATAAATGCATTTATGTATATATGTACATATGTAAAAATGTATATATGTAGATATGAACATATGTATATATATATGTCTAAATGTATATATGTATATATGTATTCATGTATATATGTATATTTGTATTTGTGTAAATATGTATATATGTATTTGAATATACATGTATATATGCATTTATGTATATATGTATATATGTAAATATGTTTATGTAAATATGAATATATATATATATATATGTATTTATGTACATATGTAAATATGTATATATGTATATACAGTATGTATATATGTATATATGTATATATGTATATATGTATATATGGATATATGTATATATGGATATATGTATATATGTATATATGTATATATGTATATACAGTATATATGTATATATGTATGTATGTATGTATATATGTATATATGTATATATGTATATATATGCATATATGTATATATGTATATCTATATGTGAATATTTATATATGTAAATATGTATATATGTATATATGGACATGTATATATGTATATACAGTATATATGTATATATGTATGTATGTATATATGTATATATGCATATATGTATATATGTATATCTATATGTGAATATTTATATATGTAAATATGTATATATGTATATATGGACATATGTATATATGTATATACAGTATATATGTATATATGTATGTATGTATATATGTATATATGTATATTGTTTTAATGTATATATGTATATTTGTACATATGTTTATTTAACTGGGTAACTTCGAGGAATTTAATGGATACCTCTATATATATATATATAATACTAATAATAATAATATATTATATATATGTGTAATGGGAATATACATGGGATATAACCCCCAACAATGCTTGGGTTTAGTAAGGTTGGTCAACCACAACCGCGGGGGTCACCTGTAGGGGATGTGACGGCTGAATAGCCATTACTATAGCACCACCTCACAAAGCGACATATTCTTAGCTGCACCTTTGGATGAAAAACCGGTGGTACATTGACATGATTGAACCTTTTCTATCTGTTTGTGGGGTTTCTATAAGCATTAGTCAGTTGGAATTCGATTAACAAAAACTGGATATAATAGCGAACATGGATAGATATGTCACAACCCAAACCATCAAGCATCTCCAATGACTTGCCAGAAATAGTGTTCCTACGTCACCTGGATGCGCATCCATGATTTTAAACTGCCTAACAGTGATTGTTAAACTGATATGTGACTATCCCATTTACAAGTGGGTTATCCCAATAAGTGGTTATTATTGTGTGCCTATCATTGTCTATAGGCTACAAGTGGTCTATCCCATTTACGTGTGGGTTATATTGTACCATGGCTATGAAGCACCTTCCCATTGGGATGCGCTTCCAATTCTCATCAGAAAAGATTCCACAACCTGGGATCACACACTCGGTTTGAACGTGGGCATCCAGGGGATTTCACGGTTAAAACAAGTGGTTTGATCAACATAATAATGTGGAT
>CAMXCT020005154.1:17500-21787 GCA_947184155.2 Cladocopium goreaui
GCATTTTGCACCGATACGTTCTACAAACAGACGACGTTACGCACAGAAACCTTTACACAGAGCAGTTTTTACGCGCAAATGTTTTTACACAGAAAGGTTTTTGCACAAAAAAACTTTTGTACACTGACGCCTTTACACACAGAGGTTTTTAGGCAAAAACGGAGGTATTTACACACACATGCTTTGTGCAAACATGTTTTTGCGCGCATAAATAAAGGCACATAGGCGTTTTTACACACAGAACCTTCTGCACAGAGAAACCTTTGCACAGAAAAAAAAATACGCATGTTTTTTTCTACACAAAAAACATTTGACACAGAGAAACTTGTACATACAGACTGCACAGAGAAATTTTTACACACCGATTTTTTTTGCACGCAAAAACTTTTACCCAACACAGTTTTTACACAGCAGAAACGTTTTCGCACAGAAACCTTTACGCACCAAAAACAAATATGCACAACAATTTTTACAGACAGATGGTTTTTACACACAGAAAATTCTCCGCACAGAAGTCTTACGCACAGAAGGTTTTACGCACAACATTTTTTACATACAGACGCTTTTACACACAATTATTTTTTACACAGGCACAAATTGCACACAAAAACTTGTGCACACAACACGCGTTTACACACAGCCAATTTTTGCACAGAGAGGTTTTGCTTCCCCTTCTTGATCACCTACCTTTCGTGTTCCCCCTCTCAAGTTCGCCTTACAGAATCTTTGCCGAAAATAGGAGGAGCGGCAAAAGCACATCGAGCAGAACAAACTATTGCAACAAGCCGTTGATTCGCTGGGAAACCCAGTGTCGAAACTGGCGAAACCCAGGCTGGATAACAGGAAAATCAATTACCTGGCAGTTGAACGTTACGCTGTAGATATGCAGTTACATATACCACATTGTACCCGTATATATAGTTATATAATATAATATAGGACATCAATAGATCTACATACATTTTGCAGAATGTAGTAATTGCAGCCATGTTTGTTTCCCAGCAGAATAACATCAGTCATTAGCCTTTTTTCCGCGTCCAAGTTGGATACTTTTCAGCAGAACTAAGGACTTTGGAGCGTCTCCTTGTGTGGGTGCAGGCTTTGTGGTGATTTCTCTGTGGAGTTGACACATGTGCAGGATGCTGGATGGGATGCAACTGAAATGAATAGTGGACTGACTACTTTTCCATCATTTTTTTGGGGCCATATCTATTTCTCGATATCAAGCTGGGAACAGACACCACTAACTCGTTGATTTCAACCATTTGGCTGTGGGCTCAGGGGCTGTGCGTTTGTTGCTTTGGATCCGGCAGGGTCTGACTCGCTTGTGTTTCCAATTCCAGTGATGCTTGGGTATATTTGATTATACTTGCACTTTGCATCATGTTGTATAGACTATGTGTATTTGTACACATATTAATATGTATATTATGTAAATATAAGTAAGTACGAGTACATAGAATATGCCGAAATTCAATCCCGAGACCTCCTCGGAAAATCAGGGTACACCTTTTTTTTTTCAATTCTGGAAGATGCCCCAAAACCTAAATTTATTTCAATTCTATAGTCTATGTTCGGGTACTTCCCCATATATATATATATACATACATACATACATACATATATTGCCTTGCTTTGCCCACACACACATTCACATACATGTATACACATGATAAGGTACAACAAGGATATGATGGGACACAATAAGTTCAACAAGTTCAACAAGTTCAATAAGTTCAATGTATGATGTGTACACATCTAATCCAGAATCACATATTTAGATCCACGAATCGCCTGTTTGGAGGCCGCCTTTGACTCCCTGAGGGACTTTGGCCCGCAGTCCGTGCAGCAGGTAGGGGATGTTTAACTGGGACAGCAGTTTTCGGCTCATCCCAGTTGTTACGACGCTAGGACCCAGTCCGACTTGTGGTGTCACTGTAGCATACTTGTAGATGTATGTAATGCAATGTAAAATCATGTTATGTAATGTAATGTATTGTAATGCAATGTAATGCAATATAACGCAATGCATAACGGAATACACTGTAATGTTATCTGTTGCAGTGTATTGTAATGATGCAATGTAATGGAATGCAACGTATGCATCTATTCCGTGTATTCCTACATCAGATAAAACATATTGATGTGTATATGTATATATATATACTTACTTGTGTGTATATACACACTTCATAATATATCCAATTTTTTAACAAGGTCGAAGCTCCCCGAAAACACTGGATGCTCTCCCCGAAAAGGATTGGTTTTTCCTGTCACGAGCCCAATAGGATACGAATGGTACTGTATCCGTGTTGATCTTTCTTGATCCTATTTTTTAAAGGAAAATGATCCATGAACCCCAACTAGGGTTAGCTGAAGATCCCCCACACTTGAACTCTTAATAATCAAGATTTGCCAAAGTTGTGCTCAAATTGGCACTCCAGTCCGAAACTGCATCCATGGATGAACATTTTCAGCAGCAATTTTCAGCTACCAATCCTTAGGATGAGAACGGTAGAGGTAAATTCTTGGCTTTCCGGCATAGTTGGCCTGAAAGGGAGACAATGAAACGACAATTTTACTTGTGAACGTCATGTGAAAAATCAGATTTTCAATCAGATTTTGGCCCGTCAGGATGCTACGGCTCTGGCCACCATCCGCGATATGCTGGCATGGCACCAGTCTCAGGGAAATTGGAACTTCCAGGATTCCAGGGGAGGCCCAGTGGCCCGAAGCTTTACACCCTTGAAACGTCGTAAGATATTTCCATCGGAGCTGATAAATCCGATTTCAAGGCTGTGACCGCCGCACTCCGGACTGGATGGGATTTATAGGTTGATGCTGGAGTAGCCTATTTATGTACATACAATAACATATATATATATGATTTTAAATATACAAAGTCTATTAAGTCTATCATATACTGTATGTTACTTTCTAGTATACTATATTCATATATACATACATATATCATATACAGATACATATACAGATACATTAATATCCATATACAGATACACACATACGTACATGTATGTGTACAAATTATATATATTCATACATATGCAGATCCCACATTCAAAGGATGGCTGCCAATTTGCAGGGGCCAACCCATCCAGGCTGGCTGAACGCACCTGCAAGGCTGGGTGGATGGGGATATTGTATGGGGCTGTGATGGTATAGATATCACCAAACCTGTGATATTTGGCCATGTCCAAAAATGGGGCATCAAAAACTAGAACTTGGACGGGGAAAAAAACATCCGGGGATTTCCATGGGTTTCTGAGTTACTGAGGTATTCATTTGGATAACAATAGCTGCTGATTTTGCAACCGATTCTCAGCGGAATATGATGGGTATCATGGATTGTTGCACTGGAGTTGGTTGGGACATCTACTGTTTGACTCTTTGACAGGGAGTATCATAACCAGGTCGGATGACATGTACCGGTCACAGCAGCAACCGCAATCTACTTGAGACTGTGGCCAGTTTAGGAGATTAGATGCAAAATAGGTGGCTCAACTATGGGAATCACTCTCAACCAGTGATGCTAACCCAGGTCTTTTTTGCAACCACTCCAGCCTTTCCAGTTTTGAATTTCGATGAATTTCGAATGTGACCCATGAGAAAAGCATGGATTGGCTTCATCAGGAGTGGAAGTCCCAGCTGCTACCTTTCGATCCCAACTTTCTTCACCCCTCTGAAGGCTGATACCCAACCCAGCCGGATCCTATTGGGAACGACTCAACAGGCCTGGATCGAGGCATCTGCCAATCTTCCTCAGGTGGAGCAGGGGTGATGGGAACATGACATCGGTTGACCCCCGTAGAAGTCATGAGAAAACGCCATGGAAGTGCGATTTTCCCTTGGGAAAACCAAGCCAATGAGGGATGATGTCCTTCCAAGGGATCATTAGCGTTAGCATAGCTATCGAAAATGGTCCGTTTGTAGATTACTTATCTATAACAAATGGTTGTTTTCCATAGGTATCTTAGATTACTAGAGGGTAGATCCCACACCATCTACCATGCGTAATTTGTGGTACGAAGTACTCAACTACGCGAATTCCAGAGAGTTTCGGCCCTTCACCTTTGTCACTTCCTCTGTCCTGGGTCTTTACCCTTCCACACATATTAGGCTTTGTCCAAAAAACTACAGTATCCATAAAATAAGTTCTGTAAGACCACTGGTCAATCAATCATGCTGAATCATTTTCCCTCTTTGAAAAGCATATCAAACATTAGCTTCGATCCCACAACTTTTCATCTTTCTTTTGCCTAAAAAGAA
>CAMXCT020005155.1:0-21770 GCA_947184155.2 Cladocopium goreaui
TATTTAATTGTTTTAAGCATCACAAAGAAGGATGTTTACCAACAAATATCGGGTATTTTACACGGGCTTTATATGATTTAACCATTGAAAACGAGGGCTCATCGTGGTTATCAAACAACTCAACTCAACTGGGTATGTTTACAAACAAACCATGGGTTCTCAACGGGCAGAAATTGGATCATCACCATAGACCGGTCGGTGGCAGTTATGTTTTTCCAGATTTTATGGTACTGTGAATGAGCCAACTTCACCTTGACACATGCATGCCATCAGTACAGGTGCCGTGGATTTGCGGCTCTAGGCCCATGGATTTCAGCTTGTTGGAAAAGCACATGGCGTTTGGAGGCGGCGGTGTCGCTCCAGCATTTGCATTCGTTTGATTCTTTGGTTGCACCATCATCTTCTACCAGTTCACATTGGTAGCGGAGCCACCCGGGGGGCTCGATAATACCCCGGGACGGTTTAGGACAAGGAGATTGGCAAGTGGAGGAGATTGGTGGTGCGTCATTAGCAGTTGCTTTCGATGCCTGCCCCAACGCCTTTAGGTTCGGGGATGGATGAGGAAAGTGGTGATGGGGGCCCTAGCAGTGCGTCAAATTCTGGGGATGCTACTCATGAGGGGCAACGGGAAGTCATCAATAACTCATCTGGACCATGGACTGATGCAGAATGGGATGAATGGATGGCTAGGAGAAGAACATGGTACTCTTGGCCCCCAACAACTACTACCCCCTCCGGTGGTGATGGTTCAGCTAGCCGTGATGCTTTTGTTTCTAGCGACCCATGGCAGTCCCAGGGTGACCCTTGGGGAGCAAGCGCAAATCGTGAAGATGACCGTATGGGGGGTAGTGACAAAATCAGCGTGCCTGAATTCTCAGGTGAAGATGACAAAGATGGCATGGTGACCCGTGGCTATCTTCGCAAGGTGGCAGCTTGGAGAAGAATGACAAGGTTGAGGCCAAACAAACAGGCGCTGGCCTTGTACAACAACCTCACCGGCAGGGCATGGAGGGATGCTGAGGAGCTCGACTTAGCCTTGTTGGATAGTGTGAACGGGGTTGATGTCTTCACTCAATGGGTTTCCGAGAAGTACCTGGACAAGGAGGTTGTCAAGGTTGGTAAATGTATGTTGGAGTTTTTCAAGCACCTCAAGAAGGGGTTTGGCCAGGAGATCCGCGACTTCAACCAGGAGTATGACAGGCAGGTCTCACGGCTTAAAGAAGTTGGTTGTAACCTCCCTGACTTGTGCTTGGCTTGGCTCTATGTGGACAAGCTCCGTCTTGAGAATGGGGCGGAACTCAACCTTTTGTCCTCTACTGGAAATAAGTATGAACTCTCGAAGCTCCAAGATGCTGCTGTGATCCAAGATCGCATGAACCGCCGTCTTTGGGAACCTCGAAAGTACGGGGACAAGGACAAAAAGGGTTCACACCATGCCCATGTCACTGAGAACGCGGAGGCAGAGGAGGATGACGAGGGCGACATGTCGGAAGGTGAAGATGAGATGTTCCCTGAAAGCGACGAGGAGACCCAGGAGGCTCACCTTTCAGAACGCCAAGTCCAAGTACCAGGCGCTGCTCAAATCTCGGGGCACTGCGACGAATCAGACCAGCAAAGAGGATCGAATCAAACAGGCCAAAGCCCGTTCATACTGCTCAGCATGCAAGCGTCGAGGCCATTGGCATCGAGACCCTGAGTGCCCACTCTACAAAGGGAACAAAGGTCCTGCTCAACCTGCTCAGGTATCTCATGTTTGTGAGGTCTTTCATGCTGGGCGCGTCGAGAATGCCGAGATTGTTGCGATCACCGACAGTGCCTGCAGCCGTTCTGTGGCTGGAAGTGAGTGGATCAAGCGCCTTCGTGAGAATGCATTGGCCAAAGGCCATCACTTTGAAGTAGTCCCACAACATGAGCAATTCAAGTTTGGTGGAGACAAACTGTTTCTGTCAAAGAAAGCTTGGTGTTTTTGGCTGAACATATGCGGAAAGTGGTTTATTTTGAAGGTGTCTGAATTAGATACCGATGTGCCTTTGCTTTTGAGCCGCCCAGCATTGGCTCAGTTGGGCATGCGATACGATTTGCCAGCCAACATGGCATCCTTTGGAGCACTCAATTTGACTGAGGTGCCTTTGCAAACCACTTTGACCGGCCTCCCAGCTGTGCCGGTCGCTTCCAGTTCTAGCCCTGCCCCACGATGGCCAAAGGGCATCAAGTGGGACCTAGTTGAGATCTTTGTACCGTCCGAGAAGGTGGCATACATGGTGCGTCATGCGGGTGATGTTGTGGAAGCCCCCAAGAAGTTGTTCTACCCCAAGAAGATCGACCCTATGGTTTTGCACAATCTATCTGCTGAACATCTTTGCCCAGAATGGTTTCAGGGTTGGTGGCGCGAAAACAAAATTTTGAGGGATTTTTGGATTGAGGGTGACTTCTACATCGATCGCATACATGTCATTCCCAGGAGAGATCCTTTTGATCCTCGAGATTGGCAAACAAGTGATGGTGGTTTGAAAGAATGCCTTCTTATTTCCCTTGACGACACACGCATGAGTACATGCATACCCTGCACTTCATCTGGAAAGCCGTTCATGATGTCAAATGCTTGGAGGTTTGAGGTCAAGGTCAAAGGACAACAACTTTGGATCGGACGAAGCCGTTTTCTTAGGCCTCAAGTAGCTGGTGCACTTCAATCACGTTCACCTGGGAGCCCAAACCCAGGTGATGTCCAAACCTGCCTCAGTATGGAAGATGCTGCGTGCGGAGCTTCTAGAAGCCTTGATCGACATGAACGTGAAGTACGACCCAAGCATGACAGTGCCGGAGCTGAGGTCGATCTACATGGAGGCCCGTGGACCTCAAGGGAAAACTGGCTTGGGGTTGACAAAGTGCAGCGTCGACCAACTGAAAGAGCGGTGCTTGGAGGAGGGATTGGAGATACCACCAAAAGCCACACAGGGTCTTCTGATGAGGATGCTGCGCTACAGTATGGAGACCACGGGAGACAGCGAGGTGACCTTCGGGCAGTACAAGAACTACTTGTTCAAGGAGGTGCCGAAGGACTACTTGGAGTGGGCCATCACGGAATGGAGCACGTCCAACCAGTGCAGCCCCGACCTGGCTCGTCTGGCTCGATGGGCCGACCGTCAAAAGCAGGGAGTGGGCCGCGCTCAGGGCTACGGAGCCAAGTCCTCGAAGGACCCGGAGCTGACGGCAAAGACCAAACCACCCCCTGTGGTCCACAACGTTCGTCCTCGCGCACAGCCCAAGGAGAAGAACGTCACACCGGTGCGAAAGTCAAAGACAAGGCCTTTGGAGGAGTCCGACGATTTCTCTATGGTGTCTTCGGTGGGACGAGGAGATCCACGAGCTGCAGGAACGCCTCAAGATCCTACAGACCATCAAGATGGCAGAGGATGCTGCAAAGATCGCCGTGCCGAGGGATGGAAGTTTGGAGAGCCAGTGAAAATCAGTGACTATGAGAATGTGGACGTCTACGGCAAGAGCACTAACCTCAAGGATGTGGGGGGATCATCACCGGCCTATGTGACTGAGAATAACAAGGTTTCAAACTATGAGGTGGGCAGGGTTCCACACTATGAGGATGAGTATAACCTGGCCGCTGATGAGCCCTACGGCAAACATGTCCCTGAGGCGATGGAGTTCCAGCTCATCTACGGTGGTGACTACAAGGCAACCCGGAAACTGTTAAAAGATGAGATGCGCCGCAATTTCAAGAAGAACTTTGGTCGCTGTATGGGCGTTTCCTTTGCACGCTCCTGCACTTCACTTCATTCCCAATGCTGAGAATGTGGCGAACTCCAACACCACGGATCACTGCCGTGAATTCCCTTGGATGGAGCCGCCTTGCACCAAGTGGAGCACGTGGCAATGTTTAGACCGCCACGGCCAAAAGCAAACTTTTGGGTTTGTCCAACAAGAGGTTTCGGGAGAGAGCCATCTTCGAAAACTCATGACATGGATCCATTCTCATGGAGTATATCATGGTGATCTTAGAAGTAGCTGTCAAAGTGATCATGTGCATGCTCCAACAGACTGTTGCAACACCCGTGCCGCAGGTATCTACACCTACGAGCTCTGCGGAGCTTTGGGGGAATGCCACAAGTCCGAGATTGTGCCCAGATGTTGCACGTCTTTCCCTGCTATTGGAGATGGGGAGCTCAGCGATGCCCATGAACCTAGTCCACCTTTGCAGGGATCAGATATCTTCGTGGATGGTAGTGATGTCAACATGGAACCACATGAACTGCATGATAAAGTACACGGCGGTGATCAACATGCTTCACATGGTGTATTTGTAGCTGATGACCACATGCAGATTGACTCCCCAAGCAAGGAATGTTTGCCTGAAAACACTTTTCACCGACATGTTGGAAAACGTGCAGCTCGAATCCCGTCCAGGTGGAAACGACATCAAGGACACCTTCGACCTCCAGAACATGCATGGCATCTTCGTCTTGCAGGCCTTGGGATGGAGGGGCATGAGTTGCTGGTTTTACCATTGTCCAGCGAACCTCTGCGCAATGATGCTGTGAGGGGCGTAGTTCCGATAGTTTTTCTGATGACTTGCAAGCCTCTTTCCGGCTTGATCCATTGGGTCGAAGAGCCAAACGCTCTTCTCGCGAAGAGGTTGGTGATTGATTGGGCAGCGCTTGAACAACTTATTTCGTTTGTTTTAGCTGTGGCTGCTGGTTGGGAATTTGTTTTCGATGATTCCAGGATGATGCGCTGGGTCCCAACGCAATTTCAATCAGCAGACAGTCCCATCAAATTAGAGACTGATGTACAAACCTGGTGGGACATGCTGCGAAACCTCCAATTATCTCATTTCTGTGTCAAGGTGAACTTTAAACGTTGGGTGTGTGAATGAGCCAACTTCACCTTGACACATGCATGCCATCAGTACAGGTGCCGTGGATTTGCGGCTCTAGGCCCATGGATTTCAGCTTGTTGGAAAAGCACATGGCGTTTGGAGGCGGCGGTGTCGCTCCAGCATTTGCATTCGTTTGATTCTTTGGTTGCACCATCATCTTCTACCAGTTCACAGGTACTGTTTTTAATAAGGAAGATGAGGAGAATCCATGGGAAAATGATGGTCTAATAATATGGTATAATGATGTTTTTGTGTCTGGAGATTCTGAATGATAGACCATGTGACAGAGTGGGCTTTCCAAGTTTTGCGACAACTGCAAGTCATATCCGTCATATCCAAATATAAAGGAGAGGCCCAAACCACAGAATTCTTGTTTGGCCTGGGCTTAGTTAATAATCCCCAACTACTGTAGGTAGCAAAAGTGGCAAAGCCCCCTGGAGTACACAATCAACCAGAGCCTCTTGAAATCTCCGAGGCTTCTGCCATGCTCGACACCGACTCAGCTACCCTCTCAGCCACCCAAGCGCTGACCGCTTCCCTGAAAGGCAGCGCAGTGATTGGCCTCGCGAGGTTTTTTGCAAGCGGGGAATCCCAGTGCCTGACAGGTCAACTGGGTCAACTCTAATGGAACTGGTCAAAAAAAGATGTCATGGGATGTAAACCATCATTTTATGACATAAAGGGTGTCTGAAAATGGGGATAAACTTGATTGAACTATTGTTTGATCATACGGCATATTGCAACTAATTGGTTCATTATAGTCTGCGATATACAAGGGATCCATCACCAACATTCCAATAATGATATCCATTTAAGGGATGACTTTGACCATAATCACTCATTTAACATCACATTCACCAACTAACTAGGTTATTAACTGGCAATATGTAGGGATCAACTGACAATAACACTTGGTTCAATAGTATAATAGCAACAAATCGATTGGTATACAAACTGCTGCTACTAATATATATGTACATCTATTTTCTAACAGTCTATGTATAAATATATATATATATATACATGACATTACGTGTGTGTATATATGTATTATGATATATATATATATATATCATATATATAAATATATATAGTAATCACATCCTGCCTTTCGTCACTGTAGTGGGATGGTTTTCCGGGAAAAAACGGCCCCTCGACTAGCCGAGTCGCAGGTGCTCGAACATCGCGTGCTGGAGCTTCCTAAGTGATCCGTCCCTAGCAGTGTTCAAGTGTCACATCGAAAAAAACATCCAAACATGCTGGGTAAATTGTCCATTGAAAAAAACGAAACATGCCTAAAGTTGCCATATATCTGGGGAAATTATAATCATTCACTAACCTGAAATGTTGGGCTAACTTAGGGATACTTCCAGGAAATCCTCAGCATGATCAGAGTGAGAACGACTTTTTAACAATGGGAACTTCACCAATGGGGATTTAACCACTAGAATCACAGGGAAAAAATTGGATTTTGACGGCTGATTCATGGGATTTCATCCCTTCAAAAACTGGTTCCTGGTTGGTTCCTGGTTGGTTGAGAATGGGGTTCCTGGTTGGGTCAACCTCGGAGCCCCCACTTAAACCAGGTTTTTTAAAAAAATCAAGGGTGGCTGGCTGGGAAATCCCCTCTGAATGGAGGCTTTATATCATGGCATATGAAGGGGAATCCCATGCTATTAATGGGAAAATCATCTCTAAATGAATCTAAATGATGGATTTCCCATGGCACTAAGGCACTGAGTACCAGAGGGTACTGATTAACTGCTGGATTTTGTTCACTGCTCACTTGGTGCTTCACCTTACTTGCGTGCGCATATAACCCGTGTAATTCTGGTTATGACTCAATTGGTAAGTAAAAAACATCGAAACACATAGGATAAGTAAGCATTTCAAATGTTGATGGTAAACATAATGCGTAATATCCTGGAAAATAAAAACAAGAAAACTTCGTACATTTCGTTGATGAGGGGCGTCTAGTTGCCAGGGTACATTGTATTTTTGGCTATAAACTGGACTAAATCAACTTGCGAAGGCTATCGCTGGTCTACCCACATATATATATATATATGTTGCAGTTGCCGTATCAGTGAGATACCTTTGATACCTTCCCCTTCAACAAAGAGTTGCTGCTCTTTGTGGACACGGAAATGGATGGCTTGACATTCGGCCATCCCCAGCGATTTCTGGAGGACCATCCCCGCCGAGTCTGGTTGGTGGTGCAATGTGCCCATCTTGAAAAATGATGGAGTGAAAGTCAGTTGGCAGTGTGTCAAAACCTTGTACCCCTGGTGAACATCAAAATAACTGGTAAATGGATGTTCATCCCACTAAAAATGTATCTATAGGTATTGACCCATACCCAGTTGGGAGGATGACATTCCCAAGATATCCCATGACGTATCCGGCTGGTGCTGCTATATATATTATATATGGTGTGCCATGGATCCCATCAATATACCCCAGTCATGTTAGCATTAATATACCAGCGCCAGCCGGATCCGTCATGGGTATGGAAAGTCAAAATCCATTCATGAGTATGGGAAATTTACCATCAATATACCCCAAATGTTAGCATATATACCATACATGGATCCTATGGGTATGGAAAGTCATAATCCGTTCGTGGGTATGGGAAATTTACCATCAATATACCCGAAATGTTAGCATATATACCATACATGGATCCAATGGGTATGGAAAGTCATAATCCGTTCATGGGTATGGAAAATTTACCATCAATATACCCGAAATGTTAGCATATATACCATACATGGATCCTATGGGTATGGAAAGTCATAATCCGTTCATGGGTATGGAAAATTTACCATCAATATACCCGAAATGTTAGCATATATACCATACATGGATCCTATGGGTATGGAAAGTCATAATCCATTCATGTTTGAAACCACCAAGCAGCAGTGGTTTTTGCATCCCATTCAGTGGGAAAGGTGTTCCTAGGGGCTCACCCCAGACGAAGCCCGTCGGACAGGGGATGATCTTCCGCCGGTCGCACTTGGGATATCTTGCGATCACCAGGACAATTAGATGTTTTTTTGAAACTATTAGCTATAGTTTAGTCCTAGTGATCGATCACTTTATATACACATCAACTTTCAACAATGCCATCTAAACATGACTAGTTTATTAACTATTGGCATGTGATTAGCTATAGTTTAGCCACATCAACATGTCATTCCTCATGTCATTCCTATACCCAAATGCTCCATGGTGCTTGAATATGCACACCAACATGTACCCGAACAATTCATCACCCAGTCATTTTTGGGTTTGCATATACCAGCACCATTTTCTTCGCATATGGGTATATTTGTATTTTTGTTCATTGGTTACTGGCGTTATACTTAGATGGGCCATGGGATTAGCACGCGATTCCTGGTTAGTAACTGGGGATTTTTCCATAACCCCCTATATATATATATATCCCAATGAAATCATCCACTGGGCCTAGAGAACCATAGAAATAGATGGTCCATAGAAATAGATGGTTTACCTGTTAAAAAAGGTGATTTTCCATGGCTAGGGTTTTTCCAGATAGGAGTTGCCCCAATAACCAGAGGGTAAAACCATTTACTAGCTATTTTGAAATTTCCAATGCTATTGAATAATTGTCCATTGCTATTTTCCATTTACTCCTATAATAACCAGAGGCTTTTGTCCAGCCGAGCTTCTTCCGCCTGAGGATAGGAGTTGCCCCAATCGCCACCCGTTTGATGAACGCCGCTGTCACGGATCTGCCGTTTGGAGTCCGTGGCTTTGTGGTGTCTGTGGTGCTATCCTAAGGTTGACATGGAAGCTATATATATATATATATATGTATATACATATGTAAATATATATATATTATATCTCTACTATAAATTAATAATGTTAATACATTGAATATATGCTGTATCTGTTTATTGGTTCAAATGCGAGTGTTTGTTGGTTTGTCTCCGCATTTTTTAATTACAATAATCCATTGGTTATCCATCTCAAAAGGATTTCCCAACACACATGACATGATGCTTGTCCATTGTTTACCAAGGGTATCCCACCCCAAAGCATAACAAATGACAGCTTCACGGTGACTCGTTGCTCATCGTCGCGCAAGCCGACTCAAGCCTGCCTCTCGGTAGGCCAAATAGCCATAGATGCAGCCCACCACTTGAGAAAGGAGAGCTCCAAGTGTTGAGGCAAAGAGAAGCATGAAGTCAAAAGCTTCCTTTGCCGACGGCAGCACAGAGGGAGTCTCATATCATCCAACGTGGCGGAAATCCCCGGTCCGACAAAAAAACCATCCGTGTAGGCACCGTGTAGGCGACAAAAATGTGAAAAACGATCGTTAACTAAATGGATAATCTTCGATAAACGCTGTTTGATTACCAGAGGTCATCACATTTTTGTTGGCCTTGAAAAAATGATTGAACGAACCCTTTGGGATAGAGGGGGATATCATCAGGGCCTTTTAGTAGTCCATCATCATTAGGTACTAAACTACAAACCCCAGATCTACCCGGAATTCAAAACCTGAAAGGTTCGCAAGTTTGGGAAGTTTTTTTTTCCTAAGCACAGCCAGCGCATCATTCAGAAGGACCTTGATGGATGGTCCACCAGTAGGGGCATATCATATATTCCAAAAGCATGGAACATATCGTCAATAGAGGTTTTGGCTTTTCACAGTAGCAATTCACATGTTGACATAGTAACAATTGAAACCATGGTGTCAATATGGCAATATGTCAATGTGTATGACCTCACTTTCATAGAAACATAAATAAGAACTGACTTTCAACATCATTCAGCCCAGAGATGTTTGTTCTTGCCTTGCACAGGTTTTGCATGCATATCAGCTAGAATTAGGTGTGTCTATAAATGGGTTATAACTCCCAAACACCGAAAAACCTCGTCGATTTGAAGGGTACCATATACATCATCTAGGCGAACGATACGAATTTCAGACGTCCCAACTCAGAACTAGAAACACTTTAGGGTTTTCCCTGACAAAGCGTCATTTCTGGTGATTCTCCATGTGTGATAGCTCTAGTTGATCCAGACAAATGGGGTATTTGTCCGGTTGACCATGACCTTTGGTTGTTCAACATTGTTTTACCCCAAACCTTGGATGAACAAATCGTTAGTTCCTATTTAAAAAAAAATACTTTACTTCGTGTGATCCCCACCATGACATTTATACATTTTGTTACTGGCAAATCTTCTGGCATTCTATCTGACATATTTTCTGGCATTCGATCTGGCATATCTTCTGGCATTCTACCTGGCATATCTTCTGGCAGGTGTTCTGGCATATCTTCTGGCAGATGTTCTGGCATTCTACCTGGCATATCTTCTGGCATGTGTTCTGGCATATCTTCTGGCATTCCATCTGGCATTCTATCTGGCATATCTTCTGGCATATTATCTGGCAAATCTTCTGGCATTCCATCTGGCATTCTATCTAGCATATCTTCTGGCATATTATCTGGCAAATCTGCTGGCATTCAATCTGGCAAACATTCTGGCACTTTATCTGGCATATCTTCTGGCATTCTAGCTGACATTCTATCTGGCATTCTATCTGGCATACCTTCTGGCATTCTATCTGGCATATCTTCTAACATTCTATCTGGCATATCTTCTGGCACTCTATGTGGCATATCTTTTGGCGTGGATACTCGTGGTTGAGGTCCGGCAGGGAACACTGGGCGTGGATGGTCGTGGTTGAGGTCCGGCAGAGAACACTGTGGATCGCGGGTCGCAGTTGAGCAAGGACGACGAGGACGACAAGGATGACAAGGAGGACGAGGAGGAGGAGGACGAGGCAGGAGGAGGCGGAGGAGGAGGAGGAGCAGGAGGAGGAGGAGGAGGCAACTGACATAAAATCTAACAACCCTCACCTGGCAGGTGGGGAAAAACAGAAACTGAGAATGTTTTTGTCAACTACAGCCAACCATTAAACATTTACATCTTCAACATTCCAAGACTTACTGGTGCGTTTTACGTAGGGTGGCTGGGTTGACTGGGGGTTGCTGGGATGATTATTAGTGAGCCAATGGATCATTCCCGAAAATTCCCTGCGTTTAGCACCAGCAAGTCTTGTAAACTAACACATGTATATAAACATGGCCAATTTGGGAGTTATCATACATTTATTAAAAAAAATCTGCTGGAAACTCTCAACCCAAGATTTCTCAACATGTCCCATGGGTGATCCATCACGCCCAGCAGCATAGAAGGTCACCGAGTTCAACATGGCCTTGAAGGCCCCGATGATCTCCCTGAGGGGATGTCGCGAAAAGCAAAAACCATCACGGCTTGCCAAAGAAATCAAGCAAGATATGATGCTGAGTTATATACGTACATATCATATTGTAAATATATAACATTATAATATATAATATTAAAATATATAGTATTATAATATATAATATTATAATATTATAATATTACGATATATATATATATATATGTATGTATTTTGGATCCATATCATGGTGAGAACACATATAAACATTATCTATCTACACGAACCACTAACTACCCAATCAAGGCGTTCCCTGTGCTACAAGTTGACCACCTGTAGACTAATGGTCACTGAAGCCATGTTCTGACCCCTTAGCTATGCAACATCGCTATGCAAAATATACCAATCGTCATGTTTCTTTATCATCATCATCATCATCATCATCGTCATCATCGCGGGCATATTTTTTTATTATATAATAAAAAAGCATAATCCATGTTGTATGACCACAGAATTTAAGTCTTCAATCTGGACTTTCAAGACGCTAAGCATACTCTAGATAAAGATCTTGAGATTTTATCAGACATGGATCCAAATCACCACAAATGGATGCAACTGATATCCAGGACAGCATGTTGCAGCCAGGGCGTTCCGGATCCTGGAGAGGACCATGACTTTTTCTATGGAAACCATGACTTAAACCTATGGTGACAACTGGGGATCCACCATGACTTAAGAAACCCCAATATGTATCGATACGGTTGATCTTGTCTGGTTGGTGGTTTTAACCATCTTGAAAATATGGGTTCGTCAATGGGAAGGATGACATCCCATATATGAAATGGAAAATAAAATTCATGATTGAAACCACCAACCAGATATTTCTATTTCCTATGTCTATTATGGAACATCCCATATTATGGAAAATAAAAAACCTTTGAAACCACCAAAAAGTTGGGTCTTGAATGGCGACCCAACGTGTGTCCCCTGCGGTCCCCTCGCTGCTTTTTTTCACAGAAATGGCGACCTGGCAACATCTTGCAATCACTAGCTGTCACTAGCTGCTGGCTGGTCAGCCTTGCCATAGATTCTTGGATTTGCAATTCTTTCATATAATTTTCATAGTTCATAGTCCTCATAAATCGTAGGTCCTCGCTTAGTGGTCATCAGGGGTCATCTCAGTTCATCATCTTTTTGGTTGCAGGCATCCCCATTCACCCCCGGTAATCCAAGTTGTGTAGCTTGAGCAGCCTGGTTCATCCCATTACAGTATATCATCAGTTTTTAGTCAGCTGATGAGCAGATATCCCCTTAGATTTGCTAAGGACCGAAGTAGCTAAAGTACGTATTTCCAGGGTTTACCCAGGTTTTACTCGCAAGAAAATTCACGTACAATATATATATATATATGTATATATATATATAAACATATATATATATATGTATATCCGCCGACCCCGGCAGACGCAAGGGGGAGTGCGCCAGGGAATAAGACATTCGACCCTTGTTTCGGACTACTACCACTATAGGGTAGAAATGCATATAGTCAGTATAGCCAGTAGCAGAAGACAAAAGTAGCTAAAATCAGGTAAAATCTTTGTTTTCTGTGGGTTTCAGAAGTTACATCCTTTGCTGCCATGGTGTTTTCCCATCCGGGAGGTGCCTTTTGCAGCAGCAGCAGCAGGAGGAAACAGAAGGAAAAAGTAGCAAGAATATGCTAAAATCATCCTTTTCCCTGGGTTTCAGAAGTTAGGAAAAAGTAGCTAAAATCATCGTTTTTTATAGGTTTCAAAAGTTACATTAAGGAGTTTTTGGACGCAATTTTGATGCTTTTCCGTCCTTCGCTGCCATGGTGTTTTCCCATCCGGGAGGTGCCTTTTGAACAGAAGGAATTTCAGCAGCAGTAGCCTGCCATGGTGTTTTCCCATGCAGCAGGAGGAAAAGGTAGCCAAAATTCATAGCAGCAGCAAGAGGAAAAAGCAACCAAAATCATCATTTTCTATGGGTTTCAGAAGTTACGTTAGGCATTTTCGGGTGCAATTTTGGAGCTTCTCCGTCCTTCAGAGGCATGGTGTTTCCCTGGTGTTTTCCCATTTGGGGACCGGATGTAAAGGTAGCCAAAATTCATAGCAGCAGCAAGAGGAAAAAGGAGCCAAAATCATCATTTTCTATCGTTTTCAGAAGTTACGTTAGGCATTTTCGGGGTGCAATTTTGGGGCTTCTCCGTCCTTCAGAGGCACGGTGTTTCCCTGCCGGGAGGTGATTTTTTCCATGGTGTTTTCCCATCCGGGGACCAGCAGCAGCAGCAGCAGAAGCCTCTGCAGCAGCAGGAGGAAAAGGTAGCCAAAATTCATAGCAGCAGCAAGAGGAAAAAGCAGCCAAAATCATCATTTTCTATAGGTTTCAGAAGTTACGTTAGGCATTTTCGGGGTGCAATTTTGGGGCTTCTCCGTCCTTCAGAGGCATGGTGTTTCCCTGCCGGCAGGTGATTTTTTCCATTGTGTTTTCCCATTTGGGGACCGGATGTAAAGGTAGCCAAAATTGATAGCAGCAGCAAGAGGAAAAAGGAGCCAAAAGCGTCATTTTCTATGGGTTTCAAAAGTTACGTTAGGCATTTTCGGGGTGCAATTTTGGGGCTTCTCCGTCCTTCAGAGGCATGGTGCTTCCCTGTTTTCCATGGTGTTTTCACATCCGAGGACCAGCAGCAGCAGCAGCAAAAGCCTCTGCAGCAGCAGGAGGAAAAGGTAGCCAAAATTCATAGCAGCAGCAAGAGGAAAAAGGAGCCAAAAGCATCATTTTCTATCGGTTTCAGAAGTTACGTTAGGCATTTTCGAGGTGCAATTTTGGGGCTTCTCCGTCCTTCAGAGGCATGGTGTTTTGCTGCCGGGAGGTGATTTTTTCCATTGTGTTTTTCCATCCGGGGACCAGCAGCAGCGGCACTTTTGCCTCTGCAGCAGCAAGAGGAAAAGGTAGCCAAAATTCATAGCAGCAGCAAGAGGAAAAAGGAGCCAAAAATCATCATTTTCTATGGGTTTCAGAAGTTACGTTAGGCATTTTCGGGGTGCAATTTTGGGGCTTCTCCGTCCTTCAGAGGCATGGTGTTTTGCTGCCGGGAGGTGATTTTTTCCATGGTGTTTTTCCATCCGGGGGCCAGCAGCAGCAGCAGCAAAAGCCTCTGCAGCAGCAGGAGGAAAAGGTAGCCAAAATTCATAGCAGCAGCAAGAGGAAAAAGCAGCCAAAATCATCATTTTCTATGGGTTTCAGAAGTTACGTTAGGCATTTTCGGGGTACAATTTTAGGGCTTCTCCGTCCTTCAGAGGCATGGTGTTTCCCTGCCGGCAGGTGATTTTTTCCATGGTGTTTTCCCATTTGGGGACCGGATGTAAAGGTAGCCAAAATTAAATAGCAGCAGCAAGAGGAAAAAGCAGCCAAAATCATCATTTTCTATGGGTTTCAGAAGTTACGTTAGGCATTTTCGGGGTGCAATTTTGGGGCTTCTCCGTCCTTCAGAGGCATGGTGTTTCCCTGCCGGCAGGTGATTTTTTCCATGGTGTTTTCCCATTTGGGGAGCGGATGTAAAGGTAGCCAAAATTCATAGCAGCAGCAAGAGGAAAAAGCAGCCAAAATCATACGTTAGGCATTTTCGGGGTGCAATTTTGGGGCTTCTCCGTCCTTCAGAGGCATGGTGTTTCCCTGCCAGGAAAAAGGAGCCAAAAGCTGTTTAGTCCCTTTTCCGGGGTCGGCGGCAGGGGCGGCAGCCCTTAAATTCGGCTCCGCCGGCTCCACACGAGTACGCTGACAAATGCGTCACGAGCGTCCCAGAGCGACTAGAGCTCTAAGGTGAGGCGCGCCCCAAACCGCCGACCCTCCGACGCCGGGCCCCGAAAAACACCAAAAATCCTTCAGGAGGGTGGGGGAGAGCTTTTTGGCCGGGATCCGGGTCGCTCATAAGCGTCTCCAAGAGCAAAAGGCCCCCCCCCCGTTTTGAGGGTACCTAAAATCGGAAAAAAGCGCCGTTTTGACACATTTTTCGGACGATTTTTCGCTTTTCGAAAGTCACAAAATGCTGTAAATTACAGCATTTTTGCGTTTTGACGTCTTTTGCGGGAGCAATGAAAAAAAAGCAGAAAATGCTGTAAATACCAATACTTTTTAGACCGGAGATGCACAAAACACCGCAAATACCAGTGTTTTTGAAAGCCAAGCAAAAAAACACTGTAAATTACAGCATTTTTGGCAAGTTGATCGCAAAAAATGCTGGTATTTACACTGTTTTTGCAATTTCAAGAAAACGTGGAAGGCACGAAACACTGTAAATAGCGGTGTTTTAGCCACTTTTGGGCGCTGAAACGTTGGTATTTACACAGTTTTTTGCCCGTGGCGGCGCCAAACCCCTGTAAATTACAGCATTTTCTTCCATTTTTGAACCGATGTTTTGCCTTGATGAACGCAAAAAACGCTGGTATTTACGCGTTTCCCAAAAAATCGAAGATCGTGACGTGAACGAAACCCTGTAAATAACAGTGTTTTAGCCACTTTGGGGGACTAAAACTGTGGTATTTACGCGGGTTCTTGCCAGCTGACAGCGCAATATGCTGTAAATTACAGCACTTTGTGCGCTGTTTATGTTCAATTTTTTAACCTGCGATGCTTTCACCTGTTCTTTGCATTATTTTGCACTCTTCCACAAGAAAGAACGTTGCAGATTGAAACTGGACGACAGCGTGACCCGAAAGAAAGCTGGAGGGAGGAGACGCACAGAAGCTTTTACCCACACACACAGGGGCTTTTACACAGAGAAGTCTTTACAAAGGAGCTTTTTACATACAGAAGGTTTTACACAGAGAAGTCTTTACTCTAAGGTGCTTTTGCAGACCAACGTCTAGGAGCTTTTACTCACAGAAGTTTTTACACGAAGAAGTCTTTAAACAGAGGGCTTTTTACACACAGACGCGTTTGCACACAGAAGCTTTTACACAGAGAAGCCTTGACACAGAGGAGCGTTTACACACCAAAGCGTTTACACACAGCAAGCTTTTACACACGCAGGGGCTTTTACACATTTACACAGAGTAGCTTTTTACACACAGAAGGTTTTACACAGAGAAGTCTTTTTCACACAAACGTCTTGGAGCTTTTACACACAAAAGCTGTTACACAAAGAAGTCTTTACACAGAGAGCTTTAACACACAGACGCGTTTACACACAGAAACTTTTACACAGAGACGTAGCCTTTACACAGAGAGTTTTTATACACGGAAGCTTTTACACACAGAGAAATCTTTACAAAGACGTGCTTTCACACAGAGCAGCTTTTACACAAAAAAGTCTTTACACAAAGTGGTTTTTACACACAGAAACTCTTACACACAAAAGCTTTTACACAGAGAAGTCTTTGCACAGAGGCGCCTTTACACGAAGTAACAAGTTGAAATCGGCAGCAGTTCTTTAGGAAAAACCCTTCGCAGGAGCTTTCGGGAACTCACTTGCTCCCCAAAAAATCGTCTATTCCAACAAATACGTTCCAAAAAACCTAAGGAATATATTTCTGAAGCAGGTCCTCATTCAGTAACTTTCACGCCCACACTGCGATGAAATGGAGGGCCGAGTGGTCCGGCGGAGCCGACGAGGGGCGTCAGCCCAAAAATTCGGCTCCGCCGGCTCCCCACGAGTGGCTTGCCCCACGAGCGTCCCAGAGCGACTAGAGCTCTAAGGTGAGGCGCGCCCCAAGCCGCCGACCCTCCGACGCCGGGCCCCGAAAAACACCAAAAATCCTTCAGGAGGGTGGGGGAGAGCTTTTTGGACGGAATCCGGGTCGCTCATAAGCGTCTCCAAGAGCATAATCCCGCCCCCCCCCGTTTTGAGGGTACCTAAAATCGGAAAAAAGCGCCGTTTTGACACATTTTTCGGACGATTTTTCGCTTTTCGAAAGTCACAAAATGCTGTAAATTACAGCATTTTTGCGTTTTAACGTCTTTTGCGGGAGCCATGCAAAAACGCAGAAAATGCTGTAAATACCGATACTTTTTGGACCCAAGATGCACAAAACACCGCAAATACCTCTGTTTTTGAAAGCCAAGCAAAAAAACACTGTAAATTACAGCATTTTTGGCGGGTTGATCGCAAAAACTGATGGTATTCACAGTGTTTTTGCAATTTCAAGAAAACGTGGAAGGCACGAAACACGGTAAATAGCGGGGTTTTGGCCACTTTTGGACGCCGAAACGCTGGTATTTACGCAGTTTTTTGCCCGTGGCGGCGCCAAACCCCTGTAAATTACAGCATTTTCTTCCCTTTCTGAACCGATTTTTTTGCATTGATGAACGCAAAAAACGCTGGTATTTACGCGTTTTTCAAAAAATCGAAGATCGTGACGTGAACGAAACCCTGCAAATAACAGTGGTTTAGCCACTTTCGGGGACTAAAACTGTGGTATTTACGCGGGTTCTTGCCATCTGACAGCGCAAAGTGTTGTAAATTACAGCACTCTGTGCCCTATTTATGTTCAATTTTTTAACCTGCGATGCTTTCACCTGTTCTTTGCATTCTTCCACAAGAAACAATGTTGCAGATTGAAACTGGACGACAGCGTGACCCGAAAGAAAGCTGGATGGAGGAGTCGCACAGAAGCTTTTACACATACAGGGGCTTTTACACAGAGAAGTCTTTACACAAAGGAGCTTTTTACACACAGAAGGTTTTACACAGAGAAGTCTTTACTCTAAGGAGCTTTTGCACACAAACATCTAGGAGCCTTTACACACAGAAGCTGTTACACAAAGAAGTCTTTACACAGAAGGCTTTTTAAACACAGACGCGTTTGCACACAGAAGCTTTTACACAGAGAAGCCTTCACACAAAGGAGCTTTTACACACAAAAGCATTTACACACAGCAAGCTTTTACACACACAGGGGCTTTTACACAGAGAAGTCCTTACACAAAGGAGCTTTTTACACACAGAAGGTTTTACACAGAGAAGTCTTTACTCTAAGGAGCTTTTGCACACACACGTCTAGGAGCTTTTTCACACAGAACTTTTTACACGAAAAAGGCCTGACAGAGAGAGTTTTTACACACAGACGCGTTTGCACATAGAAGCTTTTACACAGAGAAGCCTTTACACAGAGGAGCTTTTACACACAAAAGCATTTACACACAGCAAGCTTTTACACACACAGGGGCTTTTACACGGAGAAGTCTTTACACAAAGGAGCTTTTTACACACAGAAGGTTTTACACAGAGAAGTCTTTACTCCAAGGAGCTTTTGCACACAAACGTCTAGGAGCTTTTTCACGCAGAACTTTTTACACGAAGAAGGCCTGACAGAGAGAGTTTTTACACACAGACGCGTTTGCACACAGAAGCTTTTACACAGAGAAGCCTTCACCCAGAGGAGCTTTTACACACAAAAGCATTTACACCCAGCAAGCTTTTACACACACAGGGGCTTTTACACAGAGAAGTCCTTACACAAAGGAGCTTTTTACACACAGAAGGTTTTACACAGAGAAGTCTTTACCCTAAAGAGCTTTTGCACACAAACGTCTAGGAGCTTTTTCACACAAAACTTTTTACACGAAGAAGGCCTGACAGAGAGGGTTTTTACACACAGACGTGTTTGCACACAGAAGCTTTTTTTTAACACAGAGAAGCCTTTACACAGAGGAGCTTTTACACACAAAAGCATTTACACACACAGGGGCTTTTACACAGAGAAGTCTTTACACAAAGGAGCTTTTTACACACAGAAGGTTTTACACAGAGAAGTCTTTACCCTAAGGAGCTTTTGCACACAAACGTCTAGGAGCCTTTACACACAGAAGCTGTTACACAAAGAAGTCTCTACACAGATATATAGCTTTCACACACAGACGCGTTTACACACAGAAGCTTTTACACAGAGAAGCCTTTACACTTTACACAGAAAGTTTTTACACACGGAAGCTTTTACACACAGTGAAATCTTTAGACAGACGTTTCACACAGAGAAGCTTTCACACACAGAAGCTTTTACACAAAGAAGTCTTTACACAAAGTGGTTTTTACACACAGAAACTTTTACACACAAAAGCTTTTACACAGAGAAGTCTTTGCACAGAGACGCCTTTACACGAAGTAACAAGTTGAAATTGGCAGCAGTTCTTCGGGAAAAACCCTTGGCAGGAGCTTTCGGGAACTCACTTGCTCCCCAGAAAAGCCGTCTATTTTATTTCCAACAAAGTTCCTATTCGATGAACTTTTTTCAAACAACATAAGGACTATATTTCTGAAGCAGGTCCCCATCCAAAAGCTTTCAAGCCCACACTGCGATGAAATGGAGGGTCGAGAAATCCGGCGGAGCCGACGAGGGGCGTCAGCCCTTAAATTCGGCTCCGCCGGCTTCACACGAGTGGCTTGCCCTACGAGCGTCCCAGAGCGACTAGAGCTCTATGGTGAGGCGCGCCCCAAACCGCCGACCCTCCGACGCCGGGCCTCAAAAAACACCAAAAATCCTTCAGGAGGGTGGGGGAGAGCTTTTTGGCCAGAATCCGGGTCGCTCATAAGCGTCTCCAAGAGCAAAAGGCCCCCCCCCCCGTTTGGAGGGTACCTAAAATCGGAAAAAAGTGCGGTTTTGACGCCTTTTTCGGACGATTTTTCGCTTTTCGAAAGTCACAAAATGCTGTAAATTACAGCATTTTCGCGTTTTACCGTCTTTTGCGGGAGCCATGCAAAAACGCAGAAAATGCTGTAAATACCAATACTTTTTGGACCCGAGATGCACAAAACACTGCAAATACCAGTGTTTTTGAAAGCCAAGTAAAAAAACACTGTAAATTACAGCATTTTTGGCGGATTGATCGCAAAAAATGCTGGTATTTACAGGGTTTTTGCAATTTCAAGAAAACGTGGAAGGCACGAAACACTGTAAATAGCGGTGTTTTGGCCACTTTTGGACGCCGAAACGCTGGTATTTACGCAGTTTTTTGCCCGTGGCGGCGCCAAACCCCTGTAAATTACAGCATTTTCTTCCCTTTTTGAACCGATCTTTTGCGTTGATGAACGCAAAAAATGCTGGTATTTACACGTTTTTCAAAAAATCGCTGATCGTGACGTGAACGAAACCTTGTAAATAACAGTGTTTTAGCCACTTTCGGGGACTAAAACTGTGGTATTTGCGCGGGTTCTTGCCATCTGACAGCGCAAAACGCTGTAAATTACAGCACTTGGTGCGCTGTTTATGTTCAATTTTCTTAACCTGCGATGCTTTCACCTGTTCTTTGCATTCTTCCATAAGAAACAATGTTGCAGATTGAAACTGGACGACAGCGTGACCCGAAAGAAAGCTGGATGGAGGAGTCGCACAGAAGCTTTTACACATACAGGGGCTTTTACGCAGAGAAGTCTTTACACAAAGGAGCTTTTTACACACAGAAGGTTTTACACAGAGAAGTCTTTACTCTAAGGAACTTTTGCACACAAACTTCTAGGAGCCTTTACACACAGAAGCTGTTACACAAAGAAGTCTTTACACAGAGGGCTTTTTACACACAGACACGTTTGCACACAGAAGCTTTTACACAGAGAAACAAACCTTTACACAGAGGAGCGTTTACACACAAAAGCATTTACACACAGCAAGCTTTTACACACACAGGGGCTTTTACACAGAGAAGTCCTTACACAAAGGAGCTTGTTACACACAGAAGGTTTTACACAGAGAAGTCTTTACTCCAAGGAGCTTTTGCACACAAACGTCTAGGAGCTTTTTCACACAGAACTTTTTACACGAAGAAGGCCTGACAGAGAGAGTTTTTACACACAGACGCGTTTGCACACAGAAGCTTTTACACAGAGAAGCCTCTACCCAGAGGAGCTTTTACACACAAAAGCATTTACACACAGCAAGCTTTTACACACACAGGGGCTTTTACACAGAGAAGTCCTTACACAAAGGAGATTATTACACACAGAAGGTTTTACACAGAGAAGTCTTTACTCTAAGGAGCTTTTGCACACAAACGTCTAGGAGCTTTTTCACACAGAACTTTTTACACGAAGAAGGCCTGACAGAGAGAGTTTTTACACACAGACGCGTTTGCACACAGAAGCTTTTACACAGAGAAGCCTTCACCCAGAGGAGCTTTTACACACAAAAGCATTTACACACACAGGGGCTTTTACACAGAGAAGTCCTTACACAAAGGAGCTTATTACACACAGAAGGTTTTACACAGAGAAGTCTTTACTCTAAGGAGCTTTTGCACACAAACATCTAGGAGCCTTTACACACAGAAGCTGTTACACAAAGAAGTCTCTACACAGATATATAGCTTTCACACACAGACGCGTTTACACACAGAGGCTTTTACACAGAGAAGCCTTTACACTTTACACAGAGAGTTTTTACACACCGAGGCTTTTACACACAGTGAAATCTTTACACAGACATTTCACACAGAGAAGCTTTCACACATAGAAGCTTTTACACAAAGAAGTCTTTACACAAAGTGGTTTTTACACACAGAAACTTTTACACACAAAAGCTTTAGACAGAGAAGTCTTTGCACAGAGGCGCCTTTACACGAAGTAACAAGTTGAAATTGGCAGCAGTTCTTCGGGAAAAACCCTTGGCAGGAGCTTTCGGGAACTCA
>CAMXCT020005156.1:0-21758 GCA_947184155.2 Cladocopium goreaui
AAAATGTAAGATGTGTAAGGTCCCGATCCCCCATCCTTGCCCCGATCCATACCCGTTTGAAGAGATAGAATTCATTTGAGATCATTTGTGTAACTCCTTCATTCCATACGTCCGGATCATCGCGTAACGATCCATACCCACTTTTTGAGCCATATAAATATTTTGATGATGTATGTTAAGGCTGCCCTTTGCATTTGCACCTGATTTTCCATTATTCTTTGCTTTGACGGGCTTAAGATGCAACTTTACATTCAGAGAAGGTGGCTCAAGTCCTATTGCTAGGCTATGCTGGGCTAATGCTGGGCTACTATTGTTGGCATGATGCAGCACTTAAGGACTCAATGGCTCAATATGTCCAGTCGGCTGATGAGCGACATGATGCGACATGATGCGACATGGAGGTGGGTTGAGTTTTGGTGCGCAGGCATCCGTTGAGAGCATTGAGGCACGTGAGTGGGTGGATCGCTGGCAAGTTCGTCTTCCAGAAGGAACCAACAGAAACCAGCCAACAATCTGGAAAACGGTTTCTTGTATATATTTCTGATATTTTTCATGCTCCAGGCAAGTTATTTTTTCTTCCGTTTTTTTTTGGGGGCGGGGGGGGTTGGACTTCGCAACTCACCGCTGATGGCACTATCCAGGCACAAAGGGAAGGTTGCCACCTACTGGCAAGCTGGGGAGAAGATGATCCTCAGTACTTTCAACAGTCTGGTCCTGAAGCATCTTCAAATGTGGTCCATAGAAAGAGCTCCTATTCAAGGCTGAAATAAATTTGGTGAATTGTTTGCATGAACTTGCTATGCTTTTTTTGGCGGCGTAGATTTGTGACCAGAACTGTGCCTTCACAAATCTCACTTGGCTCTCAGGATTCTGGACTCTGAGAGATTGATTTTTATCATCCATGGCATGCCTGGGTCCTTGGAAAATTCAGAAATGCGTTTCTTTTTTCAGTTGCCTCATCCTGGATCATGGGCCTGTGGTCCATGGCTTGCTAAGCCATGTCTAACTTTCTTGCAGCTAGGCAAAGACATGTCGAGTCTGCCTGGCTTTTTTGGCGGCCTACAACCCTTGCTTTTGTGCTCGCTGTTTCCCGTCGCAGCATTGCTTGTGGGAAACGCCACTGACGAAGTGTATTTGGGGAGTGCGTTCACCTCAGCCCTGCCAGGCAGAGAAAAGTCCAGGAAGAGTTTGCCGAACTACTGCGATGTTTGTCCGTGCACTCACAGGAGACAGTGCGATTCTGCCATTGGATTGACTGCGCACCTAATTTGTGTATATATACACATGTCGGATGTTCGTCAAGTTTTCTCTAGCAAGGTTGAAACACCGTTCCCTGCTCTCCCCCTATTTATCCACATATCTATGGTAACGACATTTAAATATGTGGAGGGCGGGCCAGACCGCGAGGCCCCAGAAGGCAGCATGAAATACCAGTTCGATCCAGTTCGTATATTTTAAAGGCAATTGCCGTGTGTTTAAATGAATTGGATTCCGTATGTTTAAATGAATTGGATTGCGTATGTTTAAATGGCCAAGGAAAACCTTCCCGGAGGTAGTCTAAAATACCTGTTCGTATATTTAAAAGTCCCGTATATTTAAATGTAGCTACCGTATATACATGGTCTAACTTCATCGAAATCTTAGTTTTTAATTTCTGTCTTATACAATAATCATATATAAGTATTCTTCATCTCGATCTTCTGTGAATTTTGAATATACACTAGTTTGCTCCACACAGCCTGCATCATATGTATTTTAGGTGCACCATTCCTTCAATTAGATTTGGCATTGATTGGTTCGCATTTATTCATGTTTGGCTCAAGAAAAGAGCGCATTGCAAGGCTGCAAACCTTGAAACTTAGGTTATCAGCCGCGCTCGCTCTGGGTTCTTTCTTTTCGGTTTGTCTCTGTCGTTTCTTTCCTTCGGCTCCTCGCTGTTTTTTTCTCCTCCATCGGGTGTGCTCCCGGCTTTGCTGACTGGCACCACCGTCGAGCATTCGAGCCTGATCAGCCGGTGACCTGCGCTTGCGTGGACCGGAATTTGGTGTGGTAAGGGCGCAAGCGTTTTGCATGTCCAGTGAGCCACCTATAAGGATCCCCCGGAAAATCCACCAAAGGTAAAGTTCAGAGGTGAGAGGCATGGGAAAAGGGTCAACGCTCAGAGAGGGCTTCAAGAGAGACTTCTTCGCGGAGAGTGCATCCCACACAGGTTCAGAAATCCTTCTGTTCCACCAAACGAGGGGCCATGTCATAGGAAGGGATTTTGTTGAGAGTGTCCTCTCAAAGGTAGGAGGGTCTGGAGCATCTTCGTCGGTGCCACCCAAGCATCCTCTTCTGGTTCGAGTTCTGGTCCTTCACAACCTGTCATCACCACATCTTCGGTTGCCGTTCCCATTGCAAAGTCCAGGGGCCCGGTGGTCACTGCATCTGTTGCGAGTGTTCCGAAGGCATAGCTATAGGGCTCCAGTTTCGGGTGCAGTTGTATCTGTGGCGCCTCTGACACCCCCGAAGCAAGGGCCGGTGGTTTTTGCCCCCAAAGCACAGGACATCCCAAAGAATCTTGGCGCGGCCCCTGTACTTGGCAATTTTGGGGAGGGGAAGTCTCATCCCTCAAGTGACTTGGTTGTTTCTGAGTTTGGTTTGCCCTACAAAGTGCCCCCTGAAGAGCTGCGTAGTGTGAAGGCCAAAGGTGTGCTTGTGGTCGCTAAGAGCCTTCAGGGACAACCATCTTCATCCAAGTCATCCTAGTCTGTTGTGGAAACACCATCCTCATCCAAGTCTGTTGTTGCACCTGTGAGATGACCACAACGTGCTAGACTGTGAGACGCCAGGGGCTCCCACCTACAATGGAATAAGAACATCCGTCGCGATAGCTTGGTTGAATTTCTTTCTTCTCCGGGTCGGCACAGGATCGGAGTGTGTTCGCACATCGGTTGGAGGGGTAGGGATTCTCAGCCAAAGAGGTCAGCGCTCTAGAGGGCGGCAGTTGAAGAGCTGGGCCGACAGATTTTGGATGGGGGAATCGGGGACGCCCAGGTGTGTTGTTTGCACATCACCAGTGATCAATACAAACATCCAAATTCTTCAGAAGTTTGCCACGCTCATTTGGACGATAAAGTGAGCGTGTTAACCGCTTGACGCAGACGCAACGTTGAGGGAATCCTTTACGCACCACGCTCGTGGGGAGGTGAGGTTGCATCTGTTCGTGAATTTCTCCAGTATTGTGCTGGCAAGTTCACCCCTCGGAACTTCCAAGCGCCTTGGTGGGGTATTCCATGAAATCACAGCTCAGACTGAGCCTCATCTGCAGATAGTCTGGATTCAGAGGATTAGCTTGCTTGTGGTTGGATTTTTTTAATCATGGACTCAGGAACTTCAAGTTCACTCAACTTATCAGCTTCGACTAGCGGTGGCAACCCCACTTCTTCTGGGAAGAAGGGAGCTCCAGGAATGATTCAAGATAGTATGGTTGACAGTTCACGATCATCATCTATTCATTCGGCCAAAAGATCCCAAATGAAACCCTCAATAGAAAGGCCCAGCTCAGCGCTTGCGCGATCGGCCAGTAGGGGTAGAGTTGATCATTCCTGGAGATTCATTTGTACCAGATGATCTGGTACGTGGGTCGTTTGGGGATTTGTACCTGAAAAGGTCAGGCCCCCCAAATGAGCGTGAAAAACCGTGAAAATAGCAAAGTGTAGAAATTTGCATCATGTAGTGAGTTTTTGATCCAGGATTTGCACTGCAAGTGCTTGCTCTGCAAAGTTTGCCTCTGTTTTTGACCAGCTGGCATGCTAGCTGCTAGCTTTGCTTCTTATATTCAGTACCTGTAATATACAGGTACTGTACGTAAAACATATATATATATATGATATATATATAATATCATCTATATATGTATTTTAAATATGCATGTACGTATGTATGCTTGTTAATATATGGTGGTGGTGCACACAAGGGGAAAACCCTGAAAAGTCACCAAAAAAAAGGCTGTGTATACCAATCATCATTGTTTTGGAGTCATTGAAATTTCCAAACTATGTTTGAAGGTGACCAAGACATGGGGTTTCACAAAACATCTCTGAATTTAATGGTGAGTGATTTTGGGTTTGCGGTTTTAAATTGGGGTCCCCATAATCATATTCCAAGGTTCCCTGGCCACACAGGGTTGCTGCTCGATCCTCGCGTTTTTCCAAGATCCAGGCTCAATGGCCCACACCTTTGGTGTGGGATAATGGTATCGATAGATCTTGAGAGAAGTTCCAAACGTTTGACGTCCATTTTCAATTCCAATACTTTTACGGTTAACCTAACTTCATCCAAATTTGAAAAAACATGTTTTTGCCAATCCCTTTTCAGGGTTCTGCCTATCTCAAAATCAAAAGACACATGTTTTTTAATTTTTAGGATCTTTCGCTCGATGGCCCATGGCCCCATGAAGGCCTTGAAGGCCAGGATTGAACCGGTGTGGACATCTGGTGTTTTGGAGCCCTGAGAGTTCACTCTATTAGATGTACTGTATCTAAAACATAAAGATAGTTATATATTGATGTATATCGATCTATGTTTTGGGATACCTGACATTTTCTTCAAACCCTTTTTGTGAATCTGGCAGTTGCCACAAAACCAATGGTATATATATATATATTCTCTCTCTCTCTCTCTATGGCCCTGTAATTTCAGGAAAACACATGCACAACTTGAACCTATGCCCACTTGGACAACATTTTGGTGGTAATTATTATGTAAGCAGATTTGAAGCAGTATCTCCCCACGCCACATGTCCACATATCAGCTAGCGCCGCCGTGGCCAACTTTCAGCATCCATGCAGCCACCTGGGTGCCCGCTTTGGCTACCAAAGCCATGAATCGCGGATGTAGGGAGCAGGACTGAAATCTTTCATGGCATCTTTCTATTTTTGACTGCATGTTTTTTCATCTCATATTCAGACTTCATATCACACAAATCAATTCCAGGACCGGATGAGTGGTGCACCAGGGCGTGAAACTATGGCAACTTGATGGAGAAACATCCTACCATGCAAAGCCTGTCTTTTCTCGAAAACTTACTGCATATTTGTCCATGTGCTTTACTGGCCAAATTTGTTATGGCTAAGGTAGGGCGGCCGCACCCCTATGTTTCTCCAACTCCCAAAGTTTCTCTGACGGGTTCTTGGATGACTTCATACTTCAACTTTTCTTATTTGTGTGGAATTTGGATCCTTTCTGATATAGGGAGACTGTAACTCTCTTTTTAAATTGGGGTTTCATATGTGTCGCTGCGGCCCATATCTAAGGTGGGTTGCCAGCTGCAGCACGACCTCCACCCCCAGGTCCTCCTGACCATGTGCACATCCTTCAAGACTTTCTGGGCCGCCATCCTGTGGATGCAGAAGTTTCAGATCTGGATGAAGAAAGCAGCTTGCTCTGTTAATTTGTTTTCATTTTGGTTTGACCTTGAACGATCTATTGGGAAGGGATTCATGTCACTAAACATTGGTGGGTGCAAACGATGATGCACAAATATACCATATCTGTTTGTATATCTGTCTAAATTGCAAAATGTAAGCATGAAGGAAATCTCAATGATGATCATGTCAAATATATATATATATATTACATATATATAAATAAATATATACATAAATATATATATATAATATACTATAAATAGGATATCCATATGTTCTGTTCGAAGTTTTGGGATGAACATTATTTGCCATGTCAAGGCTTGGATGCTTTGGACTACAGCACCAGCGACCCAATCACTGACAAAGAAAGAGATCTGATCATGCGTGGTCTCTTGCTTGAATTTTTTGGATCGTCCACAAAAAGGGGTTGCTTGTTTTATTTTCACCCACATCAAACAAGTTTGGGGCGTATATATATATATATATATTTTGATTTTGATCTGATTGCTGCTGGATCAGGTCATCATCCTGATTACATCTCCCGGAACGTCTATAAGGATGTCTGCAGAATCAGTATGGACCGAGCTAAGCACTGCAGAAAGGAGTCTGTATTGCACGAGGCAACTATGAAGAAGGTTGCACCTTATCCTGCAAATAGTTACTTGAGAAGTGAAATTGACTGATTTGAACCAATGCATTTTTGACCTTCTGTTTTGAAATCAACCCTGATCACCCAAAAAAACGAAAACATTCCAAGGCGGAGAACATCAAGAAACTGGAGAACAATTATTTTCACTCACTTGATTTGCTGGACAACTTGCGGAAGGAAATCTATGAGCCACATGCGGAGTCTGTCTCCAATCCCACCGAGCCTGCAGAAGACAGTGCCCAAAAGTAGATAGATCTCTGGTACAGCATCCTGCAATTTTGTGAGCTTGACCCCTGGGAGCTTTAAAATATTTTGGAATCTGCCCTATGTGAAAACAACATGACTGCACTTCAATGCCAGTACACTGAATATTGTGAAATTTCATTGGTCCAATATATATGTCATCAAAATCCAAACTCCTTTCTGATGCCATTGGAGGTGCATTCATTCGATGCGATGGCTGATTATCTGCTTTTGCCTGGATATCTGGACTCTGTGTGGGCCTCATGCTGACATGGGTTTTCAACTCTAAGATTCTGACTCATCGCATGCCTAGATGGCTTGTCTTTGAATTGCTTCCCACAGGTGGCCCGATATCGATGATATATATACATGGCCTGGATGAGCAATGCTGGGACCTCAATTATGGCCTTTTCACTTTGCTGTCATACCCATGCAAAGCATTTCTTATGAATTTCAATCAACAAAAAAAACTTTGAACACCATCAACAACTGTTCTCAGCTTGCCCTGTCCTGGCACTCCTTGAGGCCATCGAAGCTGTGGCAACTAGGTGCACCTTGGCCGTGCTATCTGCTGTGCAAGTGACCAAATTTGCTGCTCACACCATATATGTGGGTGATTCTGGGTGATGGGTCGACAGGCTCAATGGCAGCAATCTGCTTGAACATAGTTTGACAAGCAGCAGCATATCAAGATTTAATTTGAAGATTTAGTCCCATTATGATGTTTTGATCCCACATGACATGATTCCAAAGTTGATTCCGAAGTTTTCACAATTACCTTCATCGGTAAATATCACAACCTTTTCAACCAGGAACTAGGTACATATCACCTATACATGAATATATATATTTTTTTTTCTGTATAAAAGGTTTTCTCAGATTAAACTTGACCAAAAGGTATCTGGATCCAAAAATATACAATTCTGTGGGGGTTCGCAAGGGTTCGCAGATGCCATGGGCAAACCTCTGGATGCGAAGTTGATCAATGCATATGCTGAGGGTTTCCGCAAAATCCCTGTGCTGAAGACAAGGGGCTTTTCACTCCTGATAAATACCTCTGGGAAGCTGTTTGTGAACAGCCGTCCAACTTTGAAGGATGTAGATGCAAACACAGAGGTTCATGTTACCAAAATCTGTGATTTGTGTTTAATATTTATCCCATCGAGTTTTTGGTGTACAGATAGTTTTGTCAGTATATATTGTATCGAAGGTGTTTTGGGGTCATGTGCGAGCCAAGCCCTGTAGGTGATAGAAGCTATCATGGTGATCTCCAAAGGCAAGGGTAGATTCAGCTCGCACATTTTGTGCCAATCCATCCTGAAGTTCTTCTCGGTGGAGAGACTTTATCCAAAAGGTATGTGTGCGCAAATGGAGTGTGTGGAGCGTTGGGCACTTCGCATGGGCCAAGCTCTTCAGAGATTAGCATCTTGGTCACACTTGAAAGAACATATCATATATCTCTCTCTCTCCCCAAATTTCCCCAAAGATTTGCAATTTGTATATATACACAATATTTATGTTTGGGATGCAGGTATACAGGGGATATGTATAAATGTATATATGCATTCACTATATATTGAAAGCCATGACATATACAAATATAAATATAAATATGTAAAACTAAATATATATATATATCCACTATATTGTTTCTGCCCTGATCCTAGGTGAGTCGCTTTCGACGTTTACTTCAGAGAGCAGGAAGTGCCAAATTGAAGGCCACCAATGAGCTCAAACAACGGCTCAGCCGAATCATCGCAGCTTTGCAGCACTTAGTTTGATAGTTTTTCATATCGTATGGATATCTTGGCTTTTACATGTTTGAGTTTCTCATTGAAATGGCTGAGTTTGTCATTGATCGCTAACTCATTTAAGGATGTGAATGACCTTGGTGATCACCCTGATGATGATGAGTTCGATGATTCATTGAGTTCAGCAGCAACGGATACTCTTTCCGAGCTATCCGACGGGACTCTCCACTATGAGCCCAAAGTTGAAAGCCTCAAGGACAAAAAACTTAACCGGATTGCTGAACAAATGCTTGCAGGCCTTTCTCAGGATTCAGCATCCAAGACTGGTGATTCAGAACCAAGGGTACCTGATCCTGATGTATCTGAAAAGAAATCGAAGGATTTAGTGGCAATGGGTGACCAATTGAAAATCATGATGGAAAAGGCACAACGGCTTCATGATTCCAAGAGGGACACACGCCCTTTGCCACAGCAAGAGTTGCCTGCACATGTTGCTTGGATTTTCATGTCTTATTGTTTCTTCAAATTGTGTGCATGGATGTTGTGTATCATATATGTACCCATATATATATATATATTATACACACATATATACATACATATACACATATATGGCATGGATATGTAAGCATATCAATGCATATACATGCTTTCAAACTGAGGTTCTCGAAACCCTCAAGACGTTGGGTGATGCTCCGAAACCATTCCCTCAATCTGCCCAGTACAAGAACAATAGCAAGGGTGAGAGTCGTGGTCCAGATCCAGATGAAGCTGAACTTGAAGCTGGGAAACCGTGCAAGCCCAAATCGAAGTCGACAAGAAAGCGTCGTCCTGATGTCAAGAGCGCTAAAGTCAAGAAAGGTGATGCTAAAGCTGCAGCTGCTTCAGGTGAAAATACTTCTGATCCTTGGATTTACTCCCAGATCAAACGTGAGTTTATCAAATCCATGGTAAGCTCTGGTGTCTTGAAGGGCCAGGCAGTTGAGGCTTGGAATCAATCTTCGCAGAAGAGAAATTTTTTGTCTACTGTCAGTGTGTCTGAGCTCAAGCGCAGACGTTTCATAGAAAAAGGTTGTGATCACAACCCCTGGGCCAATTGAACCTGTCTTGTTGTTGGGCAAACATAAACAGCTAGGTGATTTCAGCACGTATTTGGTGCAAGACAAATCGTCTGGTCCTAAATTCAATTTAGCGCAAAAAGTGCGCAGTCAAATTGAACAGGCAACTTTGCCTGATGTGCAATTAAGTTGGGGATGCTTTGGTGAAAAAAGATTTCAGATCATGATCAAGTCCTCTTTTTGTGACAAGAAACCATGCCCACCCTGTCACAAAACTGGTCCTGTGCTAGCAAAAACTTGGCAGCTTCGGTGACCTTCAGCTGGTTCAAGTGGGTCCTGCACGGTACAGCTGAGGGGAAGCAGCAGGAGAGAGAAAAAACATAACACACACATATAAATATATATATATATATATGTACACCTAAATATCTATATAATATATCCAAAAGTATCCATAAGTATCTTAACATACATAAAGTTGTACAAAATAAAATACCACATATAGGTAAGATTTTTGTATCGGTATTTTTGCACATATATATACATATATATATATTACATTTGCTTTCGAAACACCGGGTGGGCAAAGATGGTGATCATGGAGCTACTCAAGTGGAAAGCCCCTGCTGTGCTCATGCTTCTGGTGGTGCTCCTTTCGTTTAATTCGAAGGTGCCGCAGAAACTGGATGTAGGGTTTTGTGAGTTTTTCGCCGGAGAAGGACAGATTAGCCTGGCCCTATGGAGTTGTGGAATCAAAGGATCTTCTCATGACCTACGCTACTCCAAGTTAATGGACTTGTGCTCCCCTCATGGTTTCGCGTTTCTTGGCTCACAATTGTGTGAAGTTGATGTGCTGTGACAATGTGTTTCCTGCTGTTTCATGAACATTTCCAATTCCACATATGAATCTAAGGATGGCAGTAAACGAAGTGTGGAACACAGTTCCTGGGGCTTTTTGCATGTTTGGGATTTGCTGCAACTCGTTCACACGGATGCCACTTGGCTTATTACTGTCTTTGAGTCTGTGCAACATAATGCATGCGATCGATATGCAAAAAAATATATGGTATGCTCCTACAAAGATCAGGTCTTCACACACCAGTGGACGCGACGTCCTGAATGATTATCTTGGAAACGACGGCTACGAGTTTGTGAGAATTGGGAACCTCCTTGCAAGTCGCCTCATACTTTTGCTGATTCTTTGCTCTTGCAGAGGGTGTCGCTGGCTAGTGGAGCAGCCAGAAGGTTCGTCTTTGCCTAACACGCCGCGATTCCAGCAATTCCTGAGCATGACCAAAGTTTCTTGGAACTATTTTATTTTTTTGTGTGTGTGTGTCTATAGCTTCATGCATGCTGCATTTTGCAATCGTGCCATCTGTATTTATTAAGGTGTTTACCACATCGTTCTGGATGGGAGCTTTCAATGGAAAAACCCCAAAGAGGCATCGCCTCTGGTCTAATGATTGGGGGCTTCTTCAAGAGATCCATGAAATTGGTGGGCATATGAGCCGTGCAGCCATGCAATCATTGCCTGGGCAATCCCTGGTGAAGAAGTACCATGACAAAAATGGAAAACTGCGACGGGTGGGAATCCCTGCTCGGCTCAAGGAAAGCCAGTGTCTAAGTTGCAAAATTATACAACATGCAGTGTCTTGTGAAAATTGTGAATGTTTTTTTCCAATATGCACCCTGGTTCAGGGCGTATACAGCATCCTTTGCGGACTTGATTGCTCGCATCATCCAAGCACCTCCAAAGGAGATTGTGATTCATGGCGGCTTAATATATGTAATATCTTTCCCACCTATGGGTAGCAAGCTTTAAATACCATATATACAAACCTGTCAGGAGCTATTGCCAGGGCCAACCCAGCCTATGGATGTGAGCCCGGGATATGGCGATGCAGAGCTCTTTGAATCAGCGTTTCTTCCCCTACCTGTGGATGGTCTTCATTCTTTGGGGGACCTTTGGCACGATGCAACTTGGAATCGTCTATACATGAAAAAAGGAAATACGTATTATGTGCTGGATGATGCTGGGTTTCAAAATGTTTCAAACAAGTCTCACCATCCCTGATGTCTCCCTGTCACCAAGGCCGAAGTCCCAGCAGTCCTGAAGTATCTGGCTGGCTGCAAATATCTGCGGGCTCCAGGGAAATGGGTGGTGGCCTCAGGGCCGCCACGCTTGAGTGTTTCAACCATGCAGCACTATACAATGGATATTGATGCATGCCAGCTCTTTAAGGCAAGCATACTCAAAAGGTTGGACCTGAAGCACCTTTGACCCTTTAGCTCAGAACTTCAAGCTTGGGGTGGCTGTGATTTTCTTCCAGCCCTACCAGCTGATGTGAAAAATTCACTTTGGCCACATAGATGCCGAATTCAACCATAATTCTTACCGGTTTTAAACCGTGAAAATCCGTGATATGAGCGTGAAAAAACCGCATTTGACCGTGAAAATACCGTGAAATTCGTGAAACCTACATGCAGTGATTTGAACATGATTTGAACAAATCTGGATAACAGTTTTTGTGGTGAATCTTGCAGCATTTGGAAAGCTTAGTGAGACAGCTTGTGTGGGGCCATGTCGCTTCAAGATCTACCATTCCCATTGGTGGAGCTCAATTGGGACAAACTACCAGTGGTTCAAAAGACCCTGAAGCTTAGCAAGACTGAAGCGATCAGTGTCTTGACACGTGTTCTTGGCACTCGGCCTGAAGAAACTTGGCTTACTTAGTGATTGCTCAACTGTTGTTTGCCCTTTATATACAAAATATTTAGGACATTCTTTACCCACAAACTGTGTGTTATATTGGTTTATGTATATCTCTCTCTCACTCTGATATCAATAAACAATCCACTACACCTCAGGATGATGGAAAGCCTGCCAAGCCTGTGGCCAAGAAGGACAAGACAAAAAAAACTCAGAAGGCCAAGGGAAAGGCCAAATCCAAAGTTCAGGCTTCGTCGTCCAAGCCAAAGAAAGTAAAAAAAACTGCCGTCAAATCAAAGGCAAAAGCAATGGCTAAGTCTGGTGGGAAGTCAAAGGGAAGGAAGGAGAAAACTGTCCCAACTGACATAGGGCCACATGGGTTTGATGAAGAAGAGGAAGAGGAACCACATGAGGTGGATGAGGAACTTCAGGCTGAAAGTGCTGAGGTGACCCGCAAAAGAAAAGAACCCATTGCCCCACCACCAGCTGATGTCCCGGCGAGAAAGGCTACCAAGCCAAATGCTGATGTGGCAGAGACTCCTGAGGCACCTGAGGCACCTGCTGCTCCAGTCGAACCGAAGAATGCAATGGCTCCAGAGGCCTCGTTGCCAGCGAGAGCTGCTGATGCTGCAGATACACAAGATGGAACTCTGTGGTTTCTTGGATCAATTTTCCAATGCCAACCATTCATAGCATGCACATATATGGTGGAGATCATTTTCATGATTAATTATTGTAGATGAAATGTTGCAAAGACATCTTAAATGTAACTGTCACCAACTTCAATGATGATGTCACATGTTGGTGTCATGGCTATTCCCAGGTCCTGTGCAACCCTGCAAGAAGCCCTGTCCCTTCTTGACCACCAACGTCCAGCTGAAACGCTAAAGGATGTGGATTCGATCTCCAATGCGACTACGTTGCCGCTTCTTGCAGATCAAGTTAATGTGTTTTGGATGGGAGACTGGCTTATTTATTCAAACCAATGATGCTGTGTATATATATATCTCTCTCTCTGTTTGGAAGCCGAACTTTGAACTTAGCAGTTTTGTTTTGTTTGGGATGAACATTTGCCAGTATATGTTTCCCCTAATTTACCCATTGGCATGCCGAATCAATCAACTTGTTTCCTCCAAATGGTGCGTTATATATAGTCATGTATGATTTTTATACTAAGGCTGGGTGGTGATGCATCGGGCAATGTGCAGAATTTGCTCCATGAGTCTCTGGTTCGTATCAAGGAGTTGGAGAATCAGCTGAAGCACAGTTCTAGCAGTTCGGCCCCAGGTGAGCTTCGACGTGCCATTCCGCTGGTGGATATTTCCACTCCCTTGAAGGCTGGGATGGCCAAAGCCCAAAAAACAACTAAATATCTAGGTTCATTATCTATCTATCTATATATATATATATAAAAATATGGGGTGGTTAGATTTAATGATATCAATATGTTATGGATTTTATATGTGTATGATTCTTAGGTTTAGCCATTAAATCAAGAAATATATATATATAGACAAACAATAAGTAAATAAAATAAATAAATAAATATATATATATATTATGTGTGTGATATACATTGTGTCCAACAACACATTTTTTTTTGAGCCTGGCAGGAGTACCCTGACAACCAAGAGGGGCTGACACCAAGTGCAAGCCCAACTGAACCTGAGATCGCAGAGCCCAATGGTCCTTTGCCTGATGGCGCCGCAGCCCCACTTCCAGAACCAAATGCTGGTGAAGTACCGGAACCTGTGAACGCAGCTGTGCCAGAACTTGCCCAGAAAGCAGCAGAGCAGATTGAGCAAGCAGGTATGGAGGCCCTGATCCAGCCACCTGCAGTGGAACCGGCTGAGAAGACTGTGGACCATCCGATCGAGTCACCAGCTGTTGTGGAACCGGCTGAGGAGAAAGCAGGAGAAGGAGCAGACACAACGCCTGCAGGACCTCCAGATCGAACCCTGGAACTTGCAGGCCTGCAGGCCTTGATGAAGAACCATGAGACCAGGCTGCAAATTCAAAACCAGAATGCCGTGGCCAAAGCGAAGCAGCAGGCAGAGGGCTCTCCCAAGGGCCCGGCGCCCACTGAGGTCAACTGGTCCTCCCATAAAAAGGAGGGAATGAGGCTGAAGCGTTTGATGGAGGAGTCATCGGAGGGGGCGAAGTTTCCACACATGCAGAAGCTTTGGGGCGGCTCCGCGGCAGTGACTTGGCTTGTTTTGGCGCCCTTTTTTTATCCCATAAATTTACCAAAAACGATGCTTCTTTTTGAAACATGGGATGCCCCTGTTTTTGCAAGCTCTTGCAAACAAATCAGGACAGAAAGCAGCTCCTGCAGCAATGGGTTGCATCCAATTCGAATGCCCAGTCAATCGAAGCTGACCTGGTGCTCTCCAAGCACAGCGCCAATCAGCACAAGTCGACGCGGGAGCTCCTCACGACCCAGGAGATGCAGAAGCGCGACATCCCGATTGAAAAAATCAGGGCGATTGTCGCCCGGGGAAACGGGGTGCCAGACCCGGACTGCCCGGGGATTGCATCTTTGACCAGGTTTTGGGTTTCCACGTCGACCAAGGAGATTGACACCGATGAAGTGAAGATGGAATCGAGCGTGCGCATGCAGGCAGATGCTTCCAGCACCCTTGCAGCAATTGTGCCTTCTGCTGCACCTTCTTCTTCGTGCTCCCGGGCGATTGGGGCAGATGGCATGCAACAAATTCTGCAGAGCTTGCAGGCACCAAGCGTGGATGAAGGACTGTGGCTTCAGTTGTTTGTTCTATACTTTTTGATGGTTTTGTTTTGCCAAAGCAAGACTTTTAGAGCCATGGCCATGATAAAAAAAAACATAGGCACATGACTACACATATGGTATATATAAGATTGTTTGTATGTATATATTTTATATGTATCTTATATGTGTATGTGTGGTTATATACGTATGTGTATGTATTTTATACACATATGCACGCATATAACGTATACACACCCTTAATAATTACTACGCAATATATATATATATATTATTTACATTATACATATTTGATCATATATGCAAGTATCACCCCAAAACCCACAATGGTATAATACTTAAGATTGGGGTGCAACCTGGTCTGCCAGGATCTGTCGCTGCAGCTCCGAAGACCAAGGCGAAGGCCAAAGCAAAGGTGAAGGCGAAGGCCAAAGCAGCCTCCGTGACTTCATCTGGTGTGTCAGAAGTGCCCCCGAAAACTATGGATGAGATGAAGGCTGAGATCAGCCATGGTCTCAGTTATTCTCAAATGCAACACTTGATATCATTGATCCATATATGCCATCATATATATATATTTATTTATTTATTTATCCATCCAGCCATTCCAGCTAGCTATACAGTATGCAAACATTTTTCTGAGGTGGCATTCTGAAAAAGGAGCTTTCGAATGTCACATCGGTTTTCCTGGAATTGCCGCAGAACAACCAGCTGCGTACCACGCTGGGTGCCTACAAAACCAGATTCGAAGAATATATGGATGAGCACCTTGGCTGCATTTACCCAAAAACCCTGTTTTGAACATCTGCAGAATTCAATTGAATATATAATTGCTTTGTCCTGTGTGCCTTACCTAAGGATGAAGGCAGTTCAAACAAATGCAAACTGCTTGGATCTGAAAAATGAGATCGACGCAGAGGCCTGCCCTGGCCATGATGTTTACCAAACAAACATATTTATAATGCAATCAATGTATGTTTCAGCTGCTATTTGATGCCACTGGCATTCTGACGGATGATCCTTATCGATCCCTGCCCAGGTCAAGAGCTGTCGCCTTGTGAAGGCCCAGGCACGTGCGGTTCTCGCAGAGTTGAAGAAGCAGAATGCTTCGTGAGCCTGGGGCACCGCGTAAGATGCCCACATTTTGGACTTTTGATATGCCACCTGGTAGGGGTAAAGTGCCTTAGAACCTTGCTGGGGTACCCATATATATACATCTATCGATTTATCTGATATCTATCTATCTATTCTAGCTTTCTATCTATCCCTATCTATCCCTATCTATATCTATATCTATATCTATATCTATATTATCTATACCTATCTATCTATCTATCTATCAAACTATCTATCTATAAATCTATCTATCAATCAATCTATCTATATGTCTATCTATCTATCTATCTATCTATCTATCTATCTATCTAGATCTAGATCTATCTAGATCTATCTTTTTGGAAATATATATATATATGTTAAAGGTTATGTAATGTACATATATATATATATATATTGTACTTGGCCCCACTTAATCTGTATAAAAGCAACTTTTCGGGTGTTTGGCAGGGATGGCACTGATTGGAATGCCAATCAAATCTTGTGTTTCAGGTGGCTTGGATGGATGAAAGGATTGATCAAAGAATGATCACTAGATCTTCGAGATATGCTTTGCCTTAGGCTGAGTCGCAAAATGTTTCCTGAGTTTCAAGTTCTGAAAAGAAACAATTTCTGTATGATTCAGATGGCGAAGCATGGCGAAGCGATCGTGCTGAAAGTGTGGAATATGCCACATTCTGAACCAGCTTCAAATGTGAAAAAAAAAGGAATGCCTCTCACATTTAGTGCCTCTGAGTTTTGGTATTGGACTGCATTTTCCCCTTTTCAAAATCACCACGACCCTGACCCTCGCAGGTGCCCTGCCAGATGGAACGACAAATCCAGCACAGGAGTTGGACCAACTGCTTCTCGGCCTCAGGTTGGTGTGTGCTGCCGGCAATCTAAGTTGGATATTTTTTGCATTGTTTTTTCCTCAGGCTGGCCTCTGGCATTGGATCTGGGAATTCTACAGCAAAGCATGCCCGTGCAGTTGGTGATTTATTTGCATCTGAAGTTTTCAACAAGACACTTCTCTGCATTTAGTTTGAAATCCATTTGTCAAACTGTTTGGTGGTCAAGTTTCAAAAGTGTGAACGCGTGTGAGCCCTTGTTTCGCTTATACTGCATGGATTGCAAAATATGTGCAAATTATCTGAGTCCCAATCGAACTTCGGAGTCTGCAATGCACAGTGCTAGCAAACGTACTGGTCTCGCTATGGGATGTGACCTACAGTACCTGGATTTGCCTATGTGCACTGGGCACACTGATGATGGCACGCCACTAATTGAGATGAAACCCTGGCCGTTTCTTCTTCCGAGCAACATGGCTTGGGGCTGAGTTGTTTGGCAAATGCCCTGACTTGATATACAGTAAAAAAATATATATATAAATATAAACAAATGAATATATATATATATATACATATATATGTGTGTGTATATCTGGTCTCAAATATCAGTTTGGTCCCACTTGTGATCTTGAGGCCTAAACACTACTGGATGAAGGATTTCTTGATATCCTGGTGGACCTGAGCAAGCTGGGTGACTATTGGGCCCACATGCTTCAAGAATATCCTGATCATCCAGCAGCTGCGAATCCACTGGGATCGATCCCAATCATGTTTTATGGTCACTTGCCAAAACTTTCCATCAAATTTGACATTTTGGGGATGGAAAAAAAACATGGTTATTGATTGGCCGGTCAACCAGGTGATGAGGGCCAAGCATTTGGTGGCAACTATATGTGCTTCCACTGGCAACCTGAATTGGCGCCACGGGCTTCAGACTCTGCATCGAGCCGATTTTTGATCACAACTATTCCTAGCTCTCACTGCGTCTATGATGGTGAGATCAATTTAACTTTGCAATCTGCCGGGCAACACATTTGCAACGCGCTGAGTGGATTGAAGCTCCATGAAAAATCCCCAGAAGGTGAACCAGCACCTTGCTTTTAAATTGGAATATGTTGGAAAACAAATCACCTGGATCCATTTTTCTCCCAAGTACCGGGCTGGGGTCTGGGCTTTTTGGGCTGCTTCCATGGCATGCTCGATGCATGGTTTGGGCACATCCAATTAAGGTGATGGAGTTTGATGTGTTCTGCATGAACTTCAAGGGCGACTGGAAGTACATATGGCAACTCTTCTCATTAAACCGCTATGCCACCAAAGAGGAGGCTTGTGTATTGGAAAAAAATGGGATGCTTTTACTTTTCCTCCCAAACAGGTTCGTTAGACAATGTTTGGATTTTGAAGCATAAAGGGAATGACCGTGTTATTTGTAAACTTTTTTGGCTTGAGAAATTGGTGTGTATAATACTTGGCATGGTACATGTCCAAGATCCCATATATGTCAGGTCTGTTGGAAATGTGGAGCCACCAAAGGGACGCACGATGTTCAAATGGCCTACACAAACTGTGCAAATGATGCACCGTGGCGTGACACAATTTACACGACACTCCCATGGGATGAGGAACCGTCACTGGAGTAAACTTCCAGGCTTCAATTTGAAGATGTTGGGATTGGATATTCTGCATGTATTTCATCTTGGTACAGGCCGAGATTTGGTTGCAAGTGCAATCCGTGTTCTGGCACGGTTACGGTTTTGGCGTGGTAGCAACCTAGACCAGCAACTGGCATCAGCATCGGTTTCAATGCGATCCTTTGCAAAACAGCACCGTTTGCCTCTTCGATTGAAACGCTTGAGCAAAGCGAACCTAAACTGGAAATCCCGTGAGTATCCAGAGGCTCACTGCAAAGGATATGATACATTTGTGCTTCTCAAATGGCTGGAATCTGAAATGGATCAGGGTGGGCGGGCTGAAGTTCCACATCTTCTACGAACCCTCATTTAGGCATCGAACAATATTTTTGGATTGCTGGCAAATGCAGATTTGTTTTTGACACCTGGCCAACAGGAACAAGTCCAGACTGTTGGAAATTTGCTGATTCGGACCTACTCACAGTTGGCGTCTGAATCCCTGGAGCAAGGTGACCGCCTATGGAAAATCAGGCCAAAAATGCATCTTTTACATCATCTGTTCCTTGAATCTGGCAGAGCTTCAGCTTACAATTTTCATTATCTAAGCACATGGATGGACGAAGACTCTGTGAAAAGATGGATGACAATAAAGAAACGGACACACCGTCTTCAAAGTACGGAAAGGTCACTTCAGAGGTGGCTATTGGGCTTGCGCCCCAAACTGGAGGCAATCATGGCTGAATTGTGAGAAAAAATGGTGCGACTCGAGTAATCGTGGGATTGTGTTTCAAATTTTTGAACTTTTTTTTGGGTCTGCAATGGACACTGCACATGTATGCTTGGTTGCCCAAGGTTTTTAGGTCAAACCATGCTCACAGGGTTTTTGACATGTCAAACCATTCCCTGGGTTTAAGACACCCCTTTTGGAATTTGAAATTTTCCATCTTTTGGGTTTTATGTGTTTTACCTAGATAGATAGATAGATATATATATATAGGACCCTCCCCATATATACAATGTGTTGGTTTATATATGGTATATAAGTTAGATATAAATATGTTTTACACACATATAGATGTATATATAAATATATGTATATATTTGGAGCGGAAGTTTCCATGCAGTATACTGCCATACGACTGGCATGTGGACTGACTGGCTCAAGGGTTGACTGGCTCCACAGCGGCCAGCCACTGTTAACAACTGCATGATTGATTGATCATGGCTGAAGGCTGTAAGACCCCATTAGCCGAGAAAAAACGTGAAAATCGTGAAAAAAACCATTTGTACCACTTAGGTCCCTATCTGGTACGAATGAACCCATGTACCAGATCATCTGGTACAAATGCATCTCCAGGTTCGATTAGGGATGATGAAATGGGTTCTCGAGATCGGGGGACTAGTTCAGTGAGCTACCAACAAGTCAATCAAATGTATGTTGCACCCTCACCTGATCCTGAGTTGGTAAATCAAGCTGCTAATGCAGTACTGCAAGCTCAGACTGAGGTTCATCATGCTCAGACTGAGGCACACCATACACGTACTGAGGCACAAAGAGCCATCGTTGAAACTTAGGTGAGTGCAGAAATGCACGTTCAGCAAGTGGAAGCTCAGGCCAGACGAGCCGTGGAAGAAGCCGAATCTCGAACCCCTGAGGAGGTCACTCAGGACCATTCTCTGGCATCGCAGGAGATTGCAGCATTCAGACTCAGGGAGGAGGCACTCCTAAAACAGGTTCAGGATTTGAGTAAACAACTTGCCGATAGTCAGAACCAATTTGCTAGAGACCAAATGAGGCTCAATGGTACAGTTTTGGAACAAAAGGTTGACCAACGTGTTGAGAAGATGGCATCCTTTGAAGTTCGGTTGAATGATGTTCACCAACGATTGGTTGCACTTGAGTCATGGGGCGAAGAACCAATAGAAGAATTTGGCCGGTTGTTCGTTCCCCTGTTTCGCGTGTGCAATCCCCAAAAAGGGCCGCAGTCCCAAAACCTGTCCAGGAAGACGATGATGAGGAGGATACATGTATATACATGTCCTAGATGGAAGGACGTATCTAGTGTTCGCATGCCCGCGTTGCCTGACAGTGCAGGAGGTTTCCGAGCATGGAAGAATGCCTTCTTGCCACTCATCATTTCCCTGGATAGCTCTGATGAAAGCCATCTGTACCAGTGGTTGCTTCAAGCATTTAATGCCCGTAGTCCCCAAGACATCACTCATCTCTAAGAGAATAGCGGCGGATCCCCTAGATTCGACAGGGTCCTTTGTTCCTGGCTTACAAAGGACGTATGCTTTAAAGGCTACTTTGGAACCAGGATCCAGGCTTTCATTGAGAGAGCATTGCAGCTGCCCTTTGCTTGTTCTTGCTGCGGCTGAGAGGCTTTATAGTCCCTTTTTCTTTCAGCTGTTGACAGGTTAGTCTTTTCCCTTTTTGTTTTCTCGTCGCTGCTGCGTGCCCAACCCTGGCCGGGGGGGTAAAAGTCCGACCTGCGGGGGGTTGGTCCACACAGCCTGTATCATATGTATTTTAGATCCACCATTCCTTCAATTAGGTGTGGCATTGGTTGGTTCGCACTTACTCATGTTTGGCTCAAGAAAAGGGCGCATTGCAAGGCTGCAAACCTTGAAACATATACATATACACATACACATACACAGGCACATACAGATGCACATACACATACATACATAATCATACATACATACGTACACACATGCGTACATACAGACAAAGACAGAGACAGAGGCAGAGGCAGAGACAGAGACAGAGACACAGACATACATACATACATACAGACAGACAGACAGACAGACAGCAGACAGCAGACAGAGACAGAGACAGAGACAGAGACAGACACAGACAGACAGACACAGACAGAGACACAGAGACACAGAGACACAGAGAGACAGACAGACAGACAGACAGACAGACAGACAGACAGACAGACAGACAGACAGACAGACAGACAGACAGACATCCACCCGCCCATCCATCCACCCATGCATGCATGCATACATACATAAATAAATAAAATTAAATAAATACATACATACATACGTGTGTACGTGTATACATGTGTGTGTGTACGTGTGTGCGTGAGTGCGTGTGTGCGTGTGTGCGTGTGTGCGTGTGCGTACATAATCTCAATCTAATTTAATATAGCCCAATTCTAGTTCGATTTGATCTAGCCCACTCCAATGAAATCCATCCAATCCATATAGCTGTGTCTGTCTGGTTGGCCAGCGGTTTGTCTAACCATCTATCTATCGATCGATCCATCTGTCGATCTTTCCATCGATCAATCTATCGATCTCTCCAACCATCTATCTATCTATCTCTATTTCTCTCTCTCTCTCTCTATATCTCTCTCTCTCTAACTCTCTCTATCTCTCTATCTGTCTTCCTCTCTCTTTTTCTCTATCTCTGTCTCTATCTCTATCTTCATGCTTCTATCTTATATCTCTCTCTCTCTCTCTGTCTGTCTCTCTCTCTCTCTCTCCCTCTCTCCCTCTCTCTATCTCTATATCTATTGCCTTTGAGACAGAGCTACAAGTGAGCGCTTTTCCGAGCCGCAAGTGGGACGTTTGCCCTCTATGTCTACCTCTATTT
>CAMXCT020005157.1:0-61467 GCA_947184155.2 Cladocopium goreaui
CCCATATTTACTGGGAAAATCGATGGTTTCCGGTTTCGATTTTCCAAAAAAGAAACAAGCCATTGATTTATGGTTTCCATCCATTTAACCGGCAGTTTTTCCAAGCCCAGATGTCCATCCACAGCATGGTCTCCATGGGCAGCTGTCGGGTGGGTCCTGAGCTTCGAGTGACGTCAGCTGATGGGCAAATCATCAAACAGATGCAATTCGATGATGACAAGGTGGGCAAATAATGGGTGATTATATATATATATATTGGTTGGTGGTAGTAATATTACTGGTTGGTGGTATAATAATATATATATATATACCTATTATTTGTGTCTATTACTATTAGTATATATATAATACCATATATAATTTACCCAGAATACTCTTTTGTATAGTAATACCATATATATATATGTGGTGATATACTGTATATAATATAGGATATAATAGGTGATAACCTCCATAGGATTGGTGGTGCTGCAGTTGGGCCATGGTGAATGCTTTGTGGTGAAAACAACCGTGGCCTTCGATGATGATAAGGTGCCACCAAAAAATCGTAGGTGACTTGAAGCCATGCTTGGAGCAAATTCCGGAATGTTCCATGGCAGCAAATCCAGCATCGAACCCCAAAATGGGACATGTACTGATTACTGGAAAAAAATGAGCTGTCCCAATAAAAATCAACAAGCAATTTGATGCCAGATAATGAATTTCATCAGCATGTCAAATCTTGGGGCCACTAAAATGAATAGATCCAAGACTAGTGGCCTCAATATACTTCAGCCATCTTAATCCTTATGGGAATAGGATTGCTCTCCATGCTCACTCCATCATCAGGAGGCGCACCCCGCCGTGGAAATGTTGCAAGAGGTGTCCAAGCAAGTGGCCTCCGCAAAAATGGTCCGGACTTGGGATATGTTTCAAACCTGTTGGGGATATCTTTGCGATTTTGGGGGGGATAGAATGGGGATTTAACTATCTAAAATGGGGATATAACCAAGTATAGCGGGGATTTTATGGTGATCCCAAAAAAAAAAAAACGTTCAAATTCCACTCTAAAATAGTGACGATGTACTTTGGAATTTGTTTGGGGGGTTTGCCACAATGGAGGTGTGAGTAAGTGTCTAAAATGGGGATAGAACCCAGTATAGTGGAGGATTTTATGGTGATTTAATTGGGATTCATGTGGATTTTAAGGGGTATAGAAAAAGAACCTAATGGATATCTAATCGTTGATCTGGCTGGTGGGTTCAAGTATCTGGCTCATTTTCAAACATAGAACTGGGATGATCCCCAATGGCGCTGAAAGGCATATTTTTTCAGGGGGTTGAAAGGCAGAAACCATGCTACTTTGGGGCCAGCGCACAATGGCTTGTTTGAAATAATGAAATGGAAAGCCTCTCAAACCTGTGTTGGTGATGTTCATCATATTTCATCATGATCCGCCTTAAAAGTACAATCAATTGGGGGTACCGGGGTACCCCAGTTTCGGACGCAGCCATATTTCAGTTGATGATTTGGAGAAGCAAAGTTTGAGTTGAAGACATTGCAGATATTGAACAAAAACAACCAACTGGCTGGTTTCAAGGGAGAGTTTGTCAAGCGCCCTGCTGTATCCCTGAAGCGGTGCACCTGACAAATTTCAGGATCCTCTCACCTTCTCCAGGGGCCCGCCGTTGAATTCCAATAGCCGAGTAGGAGCAAGCAATGGATTTTTCCAGAACTTGCCAGCCATTGCCATGTGAGCATTCAGTGTTCAGGACTGATAACTTGATAACTGGTTCATACTGGTTCAGGGTTCAAGATTCAGCAACCATCAAAGCTGCAATGCTAGGAATCTCAAGGGGCTTCGCAGGACTTGAAGAAACTGTCCATCGCTTTTCGCTTTTGACCCCGCGTCGCGAATCTGAGGCGACACCGTTGCAGCAACTTTTAATTGAACGGAGCGGTTTCTTGCTCGGCTTGGAGGCTCCAAAGCCCTTGGATCCTGAGAAATCCAAGGCACGGGCGACCAGTTTTTTGAGTGAAAATCTACCATGTGAGGCCCCCGTTGGATAGCTAAGTTGGTGCCAATAACTCCAATTTCACTATAGTTTGTGGTACTTATAACTATAGTTGCTGGGGCTTATAAACCAACTTATAACTGGGGGGCCGAAAAACATTGTAGGTCTTTTTTTTCGGTGAGTTGCTTGGCTTTGCGACGGCAGGTCTACGACGATGTCTGGGGATCCTCAGAGAGGGCCCCGTCCTACACGGCCTTGCGCAGACAGGCGAACTCCTGTGACTGGCTCTTGCGATCCCTGGAGCCATTACCGGGTGGATCGGTGGTGATCCGAAGACACCCGGCACCAGCTGGCACCAGCTATCCATGACCTGTGGAGGTTTCCGTTTCGTCATGGCGGGTACCCCTAAATCATCATCCATTTTTGTTTGGGATTTTCCATGAATTAGCCTCCAGCTATTGGGATGCCCTGATGGCTATGGAAAGCCCGTATGTTTGAGCGTATTGGAAATAGGCAGCTGGGTGAAATGAAGCCTATCACGAGTGTGACACCCGACCAATACCCTGCGATTCTGTGGGGTTTTTCCTACCTGGTTCGCCAAGGGTTCGCCAAGGAGACAATTTGAAAAGAGTTCCGCCCAGGGTCGGCCCAGCCTGGTTGCGGTGTCAGCTGCATGTCTTCAATGAGCGGAAAGGCAAACAAGAGCTGGAGTTACTTGGCTCTTGGCATAGGTATCACTCGTATCACGTGTATCAGTGTATCAAATTTGGGTCTGTTTCGGGATCAACCATCTCTTGTTTGTGGTTTCAACATGACTTTTATTTTCCATTTCATCTATGGGATGTCATCATTCCCATTGACTTTCATATTTTTCAAGATGGTTAAAACCACCAACCAGATCTCATTTTTGGGGGCTACCCGATTTCGACCCATACCAAATGTCTCGGACTTTTTCTACAAAAACATTCCCAGTGAAAGGTCAGGTGCAGGCAACAAATGCCAATCGATTTTCAGATTTATGTTTGGTTATCTAACCCTTCACCAGTTGATCATTTTGGCGCATACCCACAGATTTTCAACCCATTGTACCCAATATGTCTTAATTGTCATATCATACACCATCATAGCCCCATGAAACCAAAAAAAAACAAAAACACGTGAAAAAAGACATCAGATGCCGGTTTTGGCTTTTTTTGTGCCCTGGGACAGACAGACTTGGTTCAGGTTAATGCTGCAGCGTTACATGGGCGCACGCATGACCATCCCAGTCCCCGTTGGAGCGCCCTTCGGTGCTGTGGTTTTCACTTGTCACTCATGGTGCGCCAACGACGGAGAGGACCCCCGTTTTCAGGGCTGGAAGGACTTAGGATTTCGATTTCGCCAACATAAAATTGGGAAACCAACCAGTTTATTGGGTTATAATGCGAGATACAATGGGGATACAATGGGGATACCACGGAATATTCTACAAGCTGTTGCCCAATAGTTGGTTAAAACGGAGTGAGTCTATACACCAACAATGGGGATTTAGCCGCTAGCCCACCAATCACGGGGTGTGTGGAAGACTGGAATTTGTGGCTATCTCACCTGACATTTGGAAAATCTCGCTTTCTGGATGGTTGTTTCCTAAGCACGGGATCTTCCCTTGCTTTGTGTTTCTTTGCCAGAGGCTGCTTCTGTGGCATGTGGTGGCTTTTCCATCTGGGAAGTGTGATCTGGAAAATGGGCAACCTATCCCTCACGTGCATTCGATACTATAGATACTATAGATCATATGCCATGTGCATTCACCCACAAAATCCCAAATCCCATCTATTTCGTTATATGTCAATGGGTCTACGACCTCAGTAACATAACTAATCACTTTGCTCGTGGATACTGCTTCTGACAGATGGTATTTATTTCGTGTCGAAACCCCACTTGGGTGATCCTCCAAGATCCTCCTTTTTTTGCTTCCCATTCTTACCATTCATTGGATTGGTTTAAGGGAAAATTTACAGGAAACCATGGTTTTTACCATTAAATATTGGGTTTTCCTGTAAATTTTCCCCTAAACCAATCCATTGAACCATGGTTCCATGCCAGGAGGTGGGAGTGGCCGAGGTATCCAAGGCCTTTCCCCCCATCCCGGTGGTGACGGTGAACTGCTGCGGCGAGGTGGCGCAGCCGGGGATCGCACTGGGCGGCGTGGACCAGAAACGCACCACTGTGCAGGGCCACACGGCCACCTGCTGTTTCTTCAGCTATGAACGGAGGCCCAAAAAATAGGAGCATGATCTCATTCTCCTGATTGGATACGAAAAAATTATTGGATGATGAAGTCTGATTTTTAGATTATGTTTTTTTCAAGATTTGGATGATAAGATTGTTGGATGACGACATCTGATTATGAAAAATGTCGTAGAAAGACTGGTCAACCAGGATTCCCACAAGATCTTCAGGATGTTGCTGATTTGGGCCCTCCTTTGTGCATTTGGGCCCCCTCCCGGGTCAACCTTGCAGAACTTTTTTTCCGCCGTGAATCTCTGCGGCAATTCGTGCAGTTTTCCATTGCAAAAAGTGGTTGAGCCGTTGAGCCCAGTGATTCTTAGAGTTTGGTTTTCCATCTCAAGATCTCATCCGTTTGGTTGAGCTCAACCCTAGCGTTTTCAGCCAAAGATCCAGGAAATTTCAAGGATCCAAGCAGAAGGAAAGAAAGTCTGAACACAACACTGCACTTGAAATATCAGTGTTCAGTTTGAATGTTACCTGGTGTATCCTGAAAAATCAGTTTACCAGCCTCCTTGCAGTTCATCTTATGAGATAATGCTTCCTGTCATCATCCAGAAGAGAAAATTTTGAGAGCTGTTGCCCCAGCATCAGCGTCTACCACGGCCAAGAAGATCTTAGAGAAAAAGCCCCTTCGGAATGTGGCTCTTGTTGTGATTCCTGGATGGAAAAGTGGAGTAATATGGCACATCAAAAAAGAACTTGCCATTTGGGGATGGTTTTACTATGGTAAGTCATCGGGGCTCGCTGCTTGGTCCCAAAATGCCAACGGCATTGGATCGTGGTAGCATCGGCATGAACTTTTGTGGAATCTGCTAGAGAAGAAATATTAGGTTTCTTGAAATGGATCCCCAAAACATCCATGAAAACCATTGGGATTTTCCAGTATAAACCATGGATTTTCCACTACTAAAATGGTCTAATTTTGAGTTGGGGGCACCCCCCACTTGGGAAGCCGCGTCCGCCAGGTGGCCAACTGCCGTCATGAGGCCGGGGGGTCAAAACTGAGCGGTTTTGGCCAAGGGTTGCTGTGAGACTCATACAGGGCGCACCAGTTCGTTAGAGTTCGGAATCGCTAAGTTGGTGAACATAACTATAGTATGATACGCAAATAACTATATTTAGATGAGGTTTTCATACCACAAAAAACTGGGCAGCATTCTGTATAGATTGGTACTCCTGGTACCCAGCTAAATCTCAGTTGGTGGCCCAAGGGGGCCTGGCAGTCTTCCGAATGCCGCTTTGTTGACATTGGCTCCAGCCCATTTTTGGCTCGTGATCAAAGAAGAAGCTGGCACTGTCCGGGGCCCAGAGCTAAACTACAGGGGCAAAGACAAAGGTTTCCGGGTCGTGTTCCTTACATCAACCCGTTGATCTGTTGATGTATACCAATAATGTTGATCTATGTTTATTGTTAATGTTCTGCTTGTATATTTTCATCATCCTCGTCGTCGTCGTCGTCGTTGTTGTTGTTGTTGTTATCAGTGTCATGCATGGAATTATAGCTATGCAGCTATTCCATGCTATTTATTCCGATTGATGTTTGCCAAAGATCATGTCATTCAACTCTTCTCAACTTCATTTGCTGCCGAGGCAACATGAATCAGCAGCTTGTGAACTTTGGCGCGGATGGAGACTCGGCTGGGAAAGCCTCAGTGATGGCTACTCAGCATAAACGACATGCCCTCCGGTAATTTAACAGTTTGCTATTGCAAATGGCCATTTATCGTTGATTTACCCATTAAAGATTGTGATTTTCCGTAGATATGTTAGTTTGCCAGAGGGTAAAGTGGTTGATATAAAGATAATAATCTTACAGCACTATTCCCATATCTCCTGGAACCTTGGATACTTTCATACTTCCATCTGGTGAATGGGAAAAGACCGTTGGACCAATCAAAGATCTTCAAAGATTCATAGAACTTGGCTGGCTATGGCTATGACAATGGTATCACATTAGACCAAGCAGCATTGAAGGGGATATCCCAATAAATCCCATTAAATAACCATTAAATAACCATTATCCATCTAATATCCCAATATATGATATCCCCTATCATGATTCTCCACTCATCATCCTGCAACTTGAGGAAGGGTGCAGGTGGATCGGCAGGCCTTAAAGCGTGCGGAGGCACGGCGGTTCGGGCACGACCGGATGTTTTTTTTGCATTTTGACCATCCGATAAATAGCGATTTGAATGATTTAAATTTAACGTACCAAAAATGGTGGGTTTGGATGTTATGCACGGTTTACATTAAGGAGGCTCGTGCTTCTCAGTAATCAGGCCAGGTGAAACTATGAGGTTCCCCATTTAGTGGTGCCCAGGTGTTTTTGTGGGGGAACACGCCCCACATTCCTCCAGGAAATTCAGGGCGATGTTTCCGCTCCACAACAGCCAGTTGGAAAAGTTGGAAACCTGAAAAATATGGAGAAACGAGACTTAGCTGGTGGGAAAATGATGATTGATGGTTGAACATTGGTGTTCCGCCATCAAAATTGAGAAACATAATCTGTTGAACATCCTGGAAGAACTATCCTATCTTTTTTGGGACCTCCAAAACACTCATCCTCAATGGAAAACTACCCATGGCTTGCCGCAGGCAGAGGGCAAGGTGAAATGTGCCCGTTATCTCCGGCTGCTGGGATGACAACACAGGGCAGGGGTCGCTGTGATTGGGATCCTGGGTTAGTTTAAGATGATTGGTAGTAATTGATTGATGGTGATTCATGGTGATTATAATGGTGATTCACGGTGATTCGTGGTGATTAATGGTGATTCATGATGATTAATGGATTTGCTGAAGATGATTTGTTGGTTTCCCGAATGGAACATCTACCATTTGGGGAATCCATAGGGTACCCTTAAGCAAATCCAAGTAATTTTGGACTGATTCTGGGACAATTCTGATATCATCATGGGATATTCATGGCTGTGGTACGGTTTAATGTGGGAAATGATAGGCTAATCATGATTTTCCACCATTCCCCCCAGTTGGGGTTTATGAACTTGGGTAATCACCAAGTGATGTAAAATTACCCCGGGTTGGTTGGTTGCTGGGATTGTGACCGTTTTACCGTGGCTTACCACATTCGGATGCTCGGAACACAGCTTGGTCTCATTCATTACAGTGCTGTGCCACATCATTAATGACGCGTCAAATCCTGTATTTGCTCGATGTTCAGTCACAAAAAAAAAGTCCGCAACTTCTTTATGATCTCCACCAGTTTGGTTTTCAAAGGTCTTGCAACTGCCCAAAACAGGCCACACAACCCCTCTCGCGGCATGGCATGCCTCAGGTTCGCCTTCTTCGCCCATGTGGCAGTGCTGATTTTGGTGAACATTGTGGTGTGGCTCATCTATGCGATGCTGAGGCACGTGCCAGCTACCAACAGGATATGTACAATGTCAATGGTTTTGTTTACGCCCAATGTCAGAAACCCCAACCATTTTAGGGATGGGCGTTTCCCCAAACATTTATGGTAAATAGTAAATAGATGATAATAGATGTAAATATTGGGTTTATAATGAGGTGCACCACATTAGTCCAATCCCTTCAACACCCGAAGCATGGTGGATGTGAAATCTGCGAGGTCCCGGGACCGTGGCGGCACCTACAAATGGCCACTCTGGTGTCTTGGTGCCGAAATTTTATGGTAGGAAAATCTTCCATTGACAGATGGATTCTCCCATTCAAACCTCCAATTGATAGGGAAGTCCCGGGCACCGGAGGCTCAAATCTTGATCCCAAGATCATGTGAATCCGGAGAAGCCATGGATTTGGTCGAGAAGTGAAAATCGAATAATCCCCATGCTTTTTGGGGTTTCAAAGTATAGTTAGCGGAGTTGCCACAAAAATTCATCAAATCAGTTTCGAAACATTTGGAAATCCAGAAAAGCTATGTGTTGGTGTCCAATCATTTGGTCACCAGGTTTGAAGGCCCATATCCAGTCAAAATGTTGTGTTTGACCATTGTAAACCGCAAAAAAAATGCCGCTTTGTCAGCAAAATTGATGATATGGCTGGTTTCAAATATCTTCGGTGGTTTTCCATCCGATTTGGGATCAACTCGGACAAAGCCAATCACACCACAAAAAAACGCGACTCAGGGTGACTTTTGGTTCCATCGTGCTGGTCATCGCGCAGCTTGGCCCAGAGCTAGGGGGTGCCTGGTGCATGAAAGGCTCACCGTTGGCCAATGTTCATGGGAAACACCAAACACCTCCCAAAAAAAAAAGAACGTCTTTCCAATTTCAATATTTTGGAGCCATAGACTTAAATTCTGACCCAACTGATCCGTCTCAGCCGCTTCTCAAAGCCACGGTGAAGCACCGTGGCCGAGGCACTTGCTGAGCATGCTTCCCTATGCAGTGTGCAAAGGAAGCTCCACATGCAGCTGGGATGCAAAAATCGGGGCCGCTGGTGTCCTGTGCTGTCGAATCCGAGCCAGGTCCGCGGTGGGTTTGGGTGGTCTTGTTGCATCTTGGCACCGTTTCACCGTGGGGAGGATTGGCCGGCCTGTGGGATGTTCGAAGGGGATGTTCGAAGGTGTGAAGCAAATTGACCCTTGATTTATACACTTAGAGCTAGGTTCTATCCGCATGTGGAGTGGTTGTGACTCCCATTCCAATGGGGTTCCTTGTTTGCTTGTTTTTCGCGTTAGTTGTTGGTTGCATCACTTGGTTGATTGCTGCTCCCCCTTTTTCAATTGGTGCTTAATTGTGATTTGGGTCATCATCATCCCTATAGTTTCTTGACAACATGCCCATATTACTTCAAATTGTGCACCGAAAAATTGTCACTTGGAATCCAAGTCCCCGATTCCTAAATTGTCCGATTTATATTCGGGTAAAGTTCTGACTTATACCCTCTAGTTATTTAACATAGCCATGGAAAATGGCCCGTTTATAGATGGTTTACCCATTAAAAATTGTGATTTTCCATGGCTATGCTAAATAACCAGAGGGTAATTGGATGATCCATTGCCTGACACAACCAGTTGCTTTCTCCTGGGGTGATCCTCCAGACATTTCACCGGGCAAAAAAAAAAATAGAGCTTTAAGTCCCGTTGTTACACCCGTTAATAAGCCCAAATAGTTGCGGTTGGTTGTAAATTCCATTATATCCCATTATATATACGTGTATGTATATATATATATATATGTATATTATATATAGATAGATAGATAGATAGATAGACAGATAGATATAGATATAGATATAGATATATCCACGTTTAAATCCCTAGTGTTGATGCTTGATGTTGCTTTGACGCCTTTTCAACACCGTGTGTAGCAGAGATTTCTATGTTACCTGTTGTTTGGCTTGGTGCTATGACACGCCTTATTATTGAGCGGCGTTGAACTGCCAAGCTGTCCTTGGCGCGCCTTCAGCGCGATGCTTTATGTTCAAATCCCGCAGTTATAGCCATAAAGATTACCCGAAAACCTGCACCAAGCACTGAGGAACTTGGCCTTGGTCAACATCGTGGTTTGGTCCGTCTACGCGGCCAGCGAGTCCGAAGCCTGTCCTCCGGGTCAGAACTGCCACTGGGACTGCAGGTGAATGCACCAAATAGATATTATCTATATATATATATAGATCTCTCTCTCATGAATGGTATGGTATGGTAAGGCAATATAATGTAGTGTACGGTATGTATATTATGTATGTACAAAGGTGTATTATGTGCGACTATAAATAAATAAATAAATAAATCAATAAATAAATAGATACATCAACAAATATATATATATTGTGGACCTACATGTGTGTTCGCCAGATTGCGGATGCTGTGAACTCTTAGCATGTTCGACGTTTCTTGTGTAATATGATTTCCTATCATGTTGTGATCCCTGACATATTGCCTTCGTCATTTAGAAGTTGGAATGCATCAGAAACGAAGTTGGAAAGGCTATGCGGCTATATTCACCTGGAATGATACGGATGAATTATGATGAAATATTCCTGGACTAAAAATGGGATGATCCAAAACAACTGTCAGATTCGGGTGACTCAACTTCGAGCCGGAAACCTTTCAGCTAAAATCGAAAAAATTGCATGGCCCAGCAGTTTCCACCAGCTAGTTTCAATGGCCCAGTTCGTTTCCACCAAAAAATCCCATCAAACCATCCATTTCCAACCATTCAGCCAGGTTTTTCTCGGTGAATCTCTAGATTTTCCACCCAAAAAGCCCATGGGGAAACCAGCACCGAAAACCAGGTGAATACCTGTGGCCTGCTTGGGTCTCCGGATCCACAGCCTTGGTGGCCATCGTGGTGCCTCAGATAGATCTCCGGGAGGATGACATGGCATGGCCCCCAAATAGAAAAAGCTACTTGGTGGCTCATCCCACGGCTCGTAAGTGGGTTATAACCCCAGTGATTTACATGGGATAAGGAGCGGGTTAATCCACTTATAATTGGGGTGAACTAAGCCACTTACTAAGTGGGATGAGCCACCAAGTATCGAAAATGGCCATAAAAATCGTGGGTTTACCCAGCTATGAACTGGTGGATCTTTCCAGTTCGCAAAATGTAAACGTTTGCCAGAGGGTAAATGAATTTAGTAGATGTTGTTCAATTACAACCATGTATTCATTGTATCTTGTTGTATTACCATACGGTCCCTATGTTCTGGAATGTCCGATGAAAACCCTAATGGATCCCATTTGATGGGTGTTTGGGTTTACCACCGTGCATTAGTAGACCTATCAATGCCAATTTTGAACAAATGTATCGTGGATCCAATTTCTATCATTGTTAATCATGTCAACCGCCCCACTATGAACCATATTTACTCCAAATCACTCGCAATGAAAATTATGGGATTACCATGTTCATCCCCAGCTTGACCACTATTGAACCCAACAAAAAGGAGCGGAGGCGGCCGTTCGGAAATCTCCGTCCCGTGAGGTAGCCCTTATGCCCTGCATCTGCGGCGCCCTCTTTGGCATTCACGACGATGTTGGGGACTGCCTTGATGTTGCAAGCTGGTTTTTGGAATGGATAAGGTCATTGAAACATTAAAAAAAATTGGTGAATTGTACGCATGAAAGGTGGAAATTATGAAGTCGTGATGATGGGCTGGTCAAGGTGGGATTGAAGCGTAAAAAGTGGCTGGTAGAAGCAATTTCTAGGGATATAATCCGGATGATATGCCGGGATTCGGCCCACCAAGCCCCATCCAGATTGCCCATTTGTAGGTGAGGGACTATTAGATTTTGCCCAGAATCATGCAACCCTACAAGGAAGTGAACAGCTCGGTGCTCTTGAAGACAGATCCTCCTATGTGTGATGATTGTGAGCAATCATTACCTTCCATCAATCCCAAATAGTAAACGGACGTAAAAATGGGGAAAACCATAGTCACCATCTGGAAATATGCAGCAATTTGAAACGGCAAATGGGGGAGCTCCCTTCGCACACCTTTAACAAACCGTTTTTAAAACGACCACCTCGGCTCCAGGACAGCGAACTGGAGAATGCGATCTACGAGCTTCTTGGTCTCCTGCATCTCCCCAGTACTTGATCGTGTGAAACGGGATGAAAGCTGGCAGCACCAGGCAACCTTGATGTGTGTTGACCTTGAATAAACTCTGATCATGTCTAGGGGCTCCCATTACCCTACAAAAGCTATATGAAAGTTGATACCCTCCAACTCACCCATTGACATATGAATATGACATTGATTTTATGCACCTGTTTGGCCCAAGGGGCCTAGGGTCTTGGGCTGGGAGATAAAACCTGGCCAGATCCTGCCGAGACAAGGTCCGAAAGTGAGTGAAGATACAGTTGAGAGCTCATTATAATGGAAAAGCAGATGGGAAGCAAAGATCTTGTAGGTGTCAGCTGGCCTTTCCAGACATTAGTGGTGTCCATTCTGTGTGTTTGCGAATCGTTTGCTTCCAAAGAAATGCTGGTCTGCACAGTGTCACAGCATCGATCACCTGCAAGAGCAGGATGCATCAATCTTTTGAGATAAGGATATCAGGATGGTACTCTTTGTACATTACCAAAAATTAGAGTGGTGGAGCATGGCAGAGCCTGTGCGAGTTTCCTTGTTTGCGGCCTTGCAACACAAGAAACTGATTTTGGAGCTTCAAACAAGGGGAAAATCCAAATCGGATCAAAGTGAGTGAACGAAAAACCGTCGTGTTTTGCTTGTCGTTTCTGGGTCCTGTTGGATTTTCGCTGGTTAAAGTGGGGCGACCAAGAGGCCCCATGGCAACCAGCTCGTACACAGGATATGCAGCGATTCCCACAGCGAGAGAAACACGCAGCAAAGGAGGATCTGAATGAGTTGTACTGTGGGTAAAACAATGTCATAAACCACCCATTTGGGAATGGTAACCATACCACCTACAAAAATGGTGACGACTGGGGGCTGGTTTATGGCATTGTTTTGCCCACACTACTTGAAACTGAGGCCAAATAGCCTCTAAGTCCTAAGTTAAATCTGCTTTCTTTCAAAGCATCTTGCTCACATTTTGGGGGTGGAGTCAGAAATATTCCAGCTGCCACGACAGGCTGACAGCGTGCAAGAGGATGAATTGGAACAGGACCATTCGGGAGCAGGAAATGGATGGGGATGGTAGCCTGTTTGGGGAAACAGGGAACGTTGATCTCCAGAACTGGAAAATCTGATTGGAATTCGACTAGAGGGATCACCAATTTGAAAAGATTCCCTGATGACCAGCTTCAGACAGGCTGCCTTCCTTTAGCACGTGCTTTAAATTCCCGGTGGGGGATGTAGCCTATGTGCTATGGGCTTGGGTCTGTGAGCTTTCAAGTTTGTTCCCTATTGGATTCAGCTTGCGGCTTTTCGGGACCTCGCTTCAGTTCAGTTAGAACTTTGGCCCATTTTCAGAGGTTGCATCATCTTATCCACCCTTCAGCAAATTAGCATAAATATGAAAAGCCATGAGTTTCCTGTTTGGAAAATGATCTACATTCATGTTGGGTTGTCCGTATCTTAACTGGAGGACACCTCTTTTTTCAGTTCTTCACCCTGACATTGGAATGTTGTCCGTTGCTGATCTTCCCATGGAATACCCCCAGGATATCCCCACTATACCCCCATATGTACACAATTCTTGGGATGTCCCCATTACATAATGTGGAAGATATATGCACATCCAATAAAATAGATGTTTTGCAACAATAATATCCCCATGATGTATCCCCATTCATACATACATTACATTCTGGTTGGTGGTTTCAAACATTTTTTATTTTCCATCATATATGGGATGTCATCCTTCCCATTGACTTTCATATTTTTCAAGATGGTTAAAGCCACCAACCAGCATTACATTACATATAATTACATTACATTACATTCCATTACATAGATAGATAGATACCCTCTGGTAAACATACAACAAACTATGGAACATCACCATTTTTAATGGGTAAATCCACTATTTCTATGGCCATTTTCAATAGCAAACTGTTAAATTACCAGAGGATATCCGTGTGTGTGTGTGTTATTTTCTTGGCTTTCCCCTCCACATCCCCAGGAACTGCCCACGATCTTCGGCATCGGCTTGGCGCGCCGTGTGGCCTTGATGAACCACAGCTGCAGGCGCGGGCTTCGCGAACCGGTGTACCACCGCTGTATAAAATGGATTCATATGGATTGGAAATATCCATACATAGATCCAATATGATCCAATGGTTTCCTATGAAAAGGTACAATGTTGCTACATTCCCTTCAGTTTTTTGGGCCCAAATCTTGGTTATACGTGCGGTCGGTGTAGATGTTGATCATGGGTTCGGGATTTTATTCAGCCATGGAATGCGAATGGAATTCTCCGGAAATCAACAAGTTGGGCACATACCCGAAAATTGCTTTATGTGGAAATACCTGAGTAAATCCATAAATAGGTCGTCTTATCAGTCTTATAACTGGTTGGTGGTTTGGAACATTTTTGATTTTTCCATATATTGGGAATAATCATCCCAACTGACTAATATTTTTCAGAGGGGTTGAAACCACCAACCAGATAACAATTTGTTGGGATTGGTAAGTACCTCAGTCCGACCCCAATGAGTTGGGGCTAGGCCCAATTGTGAGATCGACTACGGCTTGCACCTCAGATTTCAAGCTGTGGGTTTCTGCGAAGAGCAGGTGATATCAGATATACCCTCTGGTAAATTAACTTGTTGACCCTGAAAATCACCAATTTTTAGTGGAAACTAACCTTTCAACCCCGACAACTGCCAGGGTCGCTATGTTAATTTACTGGAGGGTATGTCTTCAATTTTTGTGTCCCTTGAATCTAAAGAGATTTTCGAGAGTTGGTATCTCGGAGATTTCCTGTTTCTGAGATGGCAATGCCACAGCAGTGGTGAAGGCCATTCGACCCATTCATGCCGGGGAGGCTGGGAATCGGCCAAGCCACCGAGAACAGCGTCGAACATGACATGGCTCCGGCAGTACCCTCTGGTAAACATAGAAAAAGCTATTGATAATGGCCACAGAAATAGTGGATTTTCCCATTAAAAATTGTGATTTTCCACAGAAATAGTGGATTTTCCGATTAAACATGGTGATGTTCCATAGTTTTTTGTATGTTTACCAGAGGGTACCGGGTATAGGAACTCACCATTAGCTACATCGACGAGACGAAGCCGTTGCGTGTGCGTCGCAGTCGCCTTGAGAGGCCTGCGCTACATTGCACCAGAGCGGAGAACCATGTGCTGGTTAAAAAATAACGAAAACAGGGAGGCTATCCAGCAAAAAAGTGGGGATGCATCTAAGACCAGGATATGGATTGGATATGGATTGGTTAGTCTTCATATTTGTTATGTTCCCCCTATTTAGGATGATGATCCCAACTGACTAATATGTGTGGTGATATGAGTTGAAACCATCAACCAGGTAAGATATGTCCTTCCAAACGTGGAAATGTGTGACAGAGATCCCACAAGTCAAGATGTGTGACATGAAAAGAAAAATGAGTGTTCGTATACCAACTTAAAATACACATGATAAATCATGATAATAAATATGTATATGTATATGTATATAATGTATGTATATATATATATATATAAATGTGTGTATAATATCTATATATATATATATTTATTTTTAGTGGTTTGCCTTGAAGGACTACCCATGCCCCTCTCGCGACAGCCACCCCTCTAGCGGGCCAGACGTTACGGTTTCCGCTGCTTCTGCCGCCGTTGCGTGCAGGAGCTCTGCAGGCAAGATGGGAAAGTTCTGGAGATGGGAAAATCATGGGTGTAATTTTTGAAAATCATGGGATATGAATCATCTATAAATGAGACTTAAATAGGATTAATGATAGTGGAATAAAATTGGATCATTAATGATAAACAAGTTTTTGATGGGTAAAACCATGTTAATCAGCGCATAAGTTGACATATATAACCTCCAGGAAAATCATTTGCAGAATATGTGCACATGGCTAAAACATGATCATTGATAGTTGAAGTGAGTAACATGCACCGGTACATGCTGCTTATTGACACCTAACTGACCTAGGCATGGGGGAAAATTCATTGATTTTCCAACTGGACAATTTCAGTATTGAATTGCCAGATGGTTGCGGCTGGGAAGTCATGAAAAGGTGGCACCATTGTGAGGGATGTGATTCAACTTTTGTTCAGGTAAATCTTTGTGGTCGACCGTTGCTTTCTGTCGACTGTTGATGGGGTTGCTACAGGTCCCTGACACATGGTCGATTCAAACATGGCTGAGAAAGAATCATAGCTGAGAATGGCGTTTTAATCGTGGTCGATCGTTTTAAAGCGACGGATGTGGCATCATCAATGGTGGCTCTGAAGCGAGCGCACTGCATGAAGCATTGGCAGACGAAGCTTGAAACCTAGAGTTGGCCAGAGTGCCAACCAAAGGATGTAGCCAAGATACAACATCAATCTCCTGTATGATTCTATAGTCAGTTGTCAATCTATATAGTTCTTCATGCACTTCTCCATATGTATATATATATAGTTATATAGATAGATAGATAGATAGATAGATACCCTCTGGTAAACTAACATAACTATGGAAAATCACCATTTTTAATGGGAAAACTCACTATAAATGGCCATTTTCAATAGCTATTTTGACATAACCAGAGGGTAGATACATGTGTGCAATGCCTAACAGATTCGCTGCGATCATTCATGGGCCATCGCCTTTGCTCCATGGCATCAAGCCATGGCAGATGAAGCAGCGCAGCTGAAAGAGAAGGGCAACCAGGAAGTCAAGGCCCAAAATTTGAGGCTCGCACGGGGCGCTGTTGGGCGCCTGTTGTGATGTTGTGATGTTGATGGTTAAGGTGAAATCTGAGGGCACGAAGTAATCATAGTAGGACTTCATCAGGTTTTGGACATCATCATAGTAGGTTTTCATCGCAGTTCCCTGTTTATGAACTACTTTAGACCCGGCTGATCAAGAAATGCTAGCTTTTAACCATTCCTATTTGAACTGAAGTTTTTCCTGGATGTTCTAACCCTAATCTCCTTGGTGGTTTGGAACATTTTTTATTTTTCCACATTGGGAATAATCATCCCAACTGACTTTCATATTTTGCAGAGGGGTAGGTCAACCACCAACCAGTAATTGACCATATATGCTCAGCTTGAAGGACCATACTTTAACGGTGCCGGTCCTTTGCTGCGCCGCTCCCGGTCCGCATCGTGTTTTTTGAGGCGCGCCATGGAGCTTTACTCCGAGGCCATCGAAATCCTGGATGCAGGCCGATGGTGGAAAACAACCAATGAATCCTCAGAAATAGGGAATTTAAGGAATATCATGGGGAATATGACTGGATGAGAATGAGGATGAGAATGAGGATGATGATGATGATGATGATGATGATGGTGATGCTGGTGGTGGTGGTGGTGGTGATGATGGTGGTGATGATGATGATGATGATGGTGATGCTGGTGGTGGTGGTGGTGATGATGGTGATGATGATGATGATGATGATCCTTAGTTTCTCCAAGGCAGTCCACGGCTATTTTCACTTTGGGTCAATTGACTTGGCATCGGCTTCCAGGTCAGTCCCCTCGCCTTCTGGCCGAGCTCTTGGGGAACCGTTGCCTGTGTCAGATGCGCCTGAAGAGGTGGGCTTCGGGCATTGGGAATTTCAGGACCCACCATAGGCCATATGTTGTGGTGAACTCCCATAGCCCGTAGATTTTGCCCTCTGGTTATTTGTTACATAGCCATGGAAAATCACCATTTTTAAGAACGGTAAACCATCTATAAATGGGCCATTTCCCATGGCTATGTTAAATGACCAGAGGGTATATATGGGTACCTCCAGTTGAGCTACTTGAAATGGCGATTTTGGTGCCGCCAGGTACCAGGAGGCCCTTAGCGACGCTCAGCGGGCGGTGCAAGTGGATGCCAGCTATACAAAGGGCTTCTACCGCCTGGCAATCTGCCAAAAGGAGAGCTTCACCACCAATTTGGATGTTAATCATGCGATTTTTTTATATTGCTAATAGGAACTAATAGTAACACATGATATTTCTATAATAGGATATTAACATAATAGGGCCAATGGATGATCATAGGATATTGATGGGATACTCGATAGCCAATAGTAACAATACTGAGATGATAATGTGATATGATGGGATATTGATAGTAAGCAATGTGATGTTAGGGGTAATAGTGCTAGAAATATTAGTAATGATGGTATATGAATACCATACGAAAGCCAATAAGAATACTGGGTTATTTATTGATAACATGATATGGAGGCCTATTTTTTTTGGATTTTTTTTCTTTTACGTTTTGGGAATTTTTTTTGGGTTTCTTGTTTTATCTTGCTTTCTCCTTTTTTTTTGCTTTTTTGCTTTTGTGCTTTTTTGTTTTTTTGTGCTTTTTTGCTTTTTGCTTTTTTTGATTTTTTGCGTTTTTGCTTTTTTGCTTTTTTAGCTTTTTTGCTTGTTTGCTTTTTTGCTTGTTTGCTTTTGTGCTTTTTTGCTTTTTGCTTTTTTTGATTTTTTGTGTTTTTGCTTTTTTGCTTTTTTAGCTTTTTTGCTTGTTTGCTTTTTGTTTTTTTTGCTTTTTGTTATTTTTGCCTTTTTTGCTTTTTTGCTTTTTGCTTGTTTGCTTTTGGCTTTTGGCTTGCTTTCCATGGCTTTTGGTGGTATTTTTAGTATGTCAAACTTGCACATTTTTCAATACACTAGTTTGAATCGACTATATTCATATATATATATTTATGTTTCAATTAAAATCATAATATATATATATTTACATATATATATGTATATATATATATGCATTTATATACACACTTGTATATTTATATCTAGATATATTTATATTATTTATATTTTCTACTTATATTTATTTTTTTTATATATACATATTATTACTATTTATGTTCAAATTCAAATATATATATATATTTATATATTTACACATATATATATTTACATATATATATATTTACATATATATATACATATATATATACATATATATATTTACACATATATATACATATGTACGATGGACCTTTATGTACTATTTGAACGTTTGCATGTCGAAAGGATTTTATTGAAATTATACCTCTTTCTGGAGAATCCCTACTAGTTAATCTATATACCAAAAAGAAAGAAATGGAATTCAAAAAATTCAAAAAATTCAAAAAAAATGAATACATATTTTTTTTTGAATTTTTTGAATTTTTTGAATTCCATTTCTTTCTTTTTGGGACTTTCATTTTTTTTTGAATTTTTTGAATTCAAAAAATTCAAAAAATTCAAAAAAAAATGAATACATAATTTTTTTTGAATTTTTTGAATTCAAAAAAAAAATGAAAGTTTTTTTTGAATTTTTTGAATTCAAAAAATTAAAAAAAAAAAAAGTGAATACATAATTTTTTTTGAATTTTTTGAATTCAAAAAATTAAAAAAAAAATGAATACATAATTTTTTTTGAATTCAAAAAATTCAAAAAAAAAATGAATACATAATTTTTTTTGAATTTTTTGAATTTTTTGAATTCAAAAAATTCAACAAATTCAAAAAAAAAAAGTGAATACATATTTTTTTTTGAATTTTTTGAATTCAAAAAATTCAAAAAAAAAATGAAAGTCCCAAAAAGAAAGAAATGGAATTCAAAAAATTCAAAAAAAAATGAATACATAATTTTTTTTGATTTTTTTGAATTTTTTGAATTCCATTTCTTTCTTTTTGGGACTTTCATTTTTTTTTGAATTTTTTGAATTCAAAAAATTCAAAAAATTCAAAAAAAAAGTGAATACATATTTTTTTGAATTCAAAAAATTCAAAAAAAAAGTGAATACATAATTTTTTTTGATTTTTTTGAATTTTTTGAATTCAAAAAATTCAAAAAATTCAAAAAAAAAGTGAATGCATATTTTTTTTTTGAATTTTTTGAATTCAAAAAAATCAAAAAAAAAATGAAAGTCCCAAAAAGAAAGAAATGGAATTCAAAAAATTCAAAAAATTCAAAAAAAAAATGAATACATATTTTTTTTGAATTTTTTGAATTTTTTGAATTCCATTTCTTTCTTTTTGGGACTTTCATTTTTTTTTGAATTTTTTGATTTTTTTGAATTCAAAAAATTCAAAAAAAAAAGTGAATACATTTTTTTTTTTGATAGAGAAATAAGGAGACAAGTTGGGAACAGACAAGGAGACAAGTATGGAAACCAATGGGAGGCAAGAAGAATCCTTCGCCATCGAGCAACCACGAAGAGTCACGAAGAGTATCCTGTGCCCAGAAGCACCCAGGAAGAAGAACAGTAACAGGGAGGGACAAAAAGAAATGAAGAGAGGAGACTGCAATTATGGCCCCAAAGCACCTGAAGGTCCTAAAGCCTAGACCACACAGTAAGTAGGAAAAAACTGGCTGAATAAGGACACAGATGGGAACACATGGGAGACAAGGGGAATCTTGGGTCCCAAAAGCGAGAACAACAGGAATGAGGAGAGAAGTGAAGAAAGCGCTGGGAAAGACTACAGGGACAAGGAAGGAAAGAAAGGAAAGAGGAGAAAAACTATCCTCTCCCTCCCAAATGCCGGAGACCTGGAAAGAAGCGCGGTAGTGGAGAGAGAATAAGGAGACAAGTTGGAGACAAGTAGGAAGGTAAGTAGGGTAACATGTGGTAGAGACCGAGGGTAAGGGAATGTGACCTGAACAAAGGAAGAAAAGTTAAGGAGAAACACAAGAGGCCAGGAAATCCGTTCTTCTCCAAGCAGCAGCAGCAGCAATGAGGAGGGAATTAAGGATACACGTTGGAGGGAACAAGAAAGGGCAAGTGAGGAACCGGAGAGAATCATGTGTCCAAATAAGCACCTAGAGAGAAGAACAGCAAGAGAGAGAGAGAGAGAAGTAAGGGCATGAGTTGGAGAGAACAAGGGGGACAAGCACGGAGACAGACAGAGGACTAGGAGCATACTGTGCCCCGGAAGCACCCAGAGAGAACAGCCACATATGAGAGTGAAGTAGAGAGACGAGTACGAAAACAGATGGGACTTGAGTCCTGTCCCCAAAGCCACCAGAACGAAGAACACTGAGCAATGGAGAGAGAAGTGAGGAACGGGAGACAAGCAGATTCCTTTGACCGAAAGCACCCAGAGAGAAGAATCGCAATGGAGATAGAGAAGTAAGGAGACAAGTTGGGAACAGACAAGGAGACAAGTATGGAAACCAATGGGAGGCAAGAAGAATCCTTTGCCATCGAGCACCACGAAGAGTATCCTGTGCCCAGAAGCACCCAGGAAGAAGAACAGTAACAGGGAGGGACAAAAAGAAATGAAGAGGTCCTAAAGCCTAGACAAAACAGCAAGTAGGAAAAAATTGGCTGAAGAAGGACACAGATGGGAACACATGGGAGACAAGGGGAATCTTGGGTCCCAAAAGCGAGAACAACAGGAATGAGGAGAGAAGTGAAGAAAGCGCTGGGAAAGACCACAGGGACAAGGAAGGAAAGAAAGGAAAGAGGAGAAAAACTATCCTCTCCCTCCCAAATGCCGGAGACCTGGAAAGAAGCACGGTAGTGGAGAGAGAATACGGAGACAAGTTGGAGACACGTAGGAAGGTAAGTAGGGTAACATGTGGTAGAGACCGAGGGTAAGGGAATGTGACCTGAACAAAGGAAGAAAAGTTAAGGAGAAACACAAGAGGCCAGGAAATCCGTTCTTTCCCAAGCAGCCGCAGCAATGAGGAGGGAATTAAGGATACACGTTGGAGGGAACAAGGGAGGACAAGGGAGGACAAGTGAGGAACCAGAGAGAATCATGTGTCCAAATAAGCACCTAGAGAGAAGAACAGCAAGAGAGAGAGAGAGAAAGAGAGAGAGAGAAGTAAGGGCACGAGTTGGAGAGAACAAGGGGGACAAGCACGGAGACAGACAGAGGACAAGGAGCATACTGTGCCCCGGAAGCACCCAGAGAGAACAGCCACATGTGAGAGTGAAGTAGAGAGACGAGTACGAAAACAGATGGGACTTGAGTCCTGTCCCCAAAGCCACCAGAACGAAGAACACTGAGCAATGGAGAGAGAAGTGAGGAACGGGAGACAAGGAGATTCCTTTGACCGAAGCACCCAGAGAGAAGAATCGCAATGGAGATAGAGAAGTAAGGAGACAAGTTGGGAACAGACAAGGAGACAAGTATGGAAACAAATGGGAGGCAAGAAGAATCCTTTGCCATCGAGCACCACGAAGAGTATCCTGTGCCCAGAAGCACCCAGGAAGAAGAACAGTAACAGTGAGGGACAAAAAGAAATGAAGAGAGGAGACTGCAAGAAGGCGGTGACGGAAGGGACACGAATGAGGGACTCGGTAATGTTTATGGCCCCCAAAACCACCTGAAGGTCCTAAAGCCCAGACCACACAGCAAGTAGGAAAAAATTGGCTGAATAAGGACACAGATGGGAACACATGGGAGACAAGGGGAATCTTGGGTCCCAAAAGCGAGAACAACAGGAATGAGGAGAGAAGTGAAGAAACCGCTGGGAAAGACTACAGGGACAAGGAAGGAAAGAAAGGAAAGAGGAGAAAAACTATCCTCTCCCTCCCAAATGCCGGAGACCTGGAAAGAAGCGCGGTAGTGGAGAGAGAATAAGGAGACAAGTTGGAGACAAGTAGGAAGGTAAGTAGGGTAACATGTGGTAGAGACCGAGGGTGAGGGAATGTGACCTGAACAAAGGAAGAAAAGTTAAGGAGAAACACAAGAGGCCAGGAAATCCATTCTTCTCCAAGCAGCAGCAGCAATGAGGAGGGAATTAAGGATACACGTTGGAGGGAACAAGGGAGGACAAGGGAGGACAAGGGAGGACAAGTGAGGAACCAGAGAGAATCATGTGTCCAAATAAGCACCTAGAGAGAAGAACAGCAAGAGAGAGAGAGAGAGAGAGAGAGAAGTAAGGGCACGAGTTGGAGAGAACAAGGGGGACAAGCACGGAGACAGACAGAGGACAAGGAGCATACTGTGCCCCGGAAGCACCCAGAGAGAACAGCCACATGTGAGAGTGAAGTAGAGAGACGAGTACGAAAACAGATGGGACTTGAGTCCTGTCCCAAAGCCACCAGAACGAAGAACACTGAGCAATGGAGAGAGAAGTGAGGAACGGGAGACAAGGAGATTCCTTTGACCGAAAGCACCCAGAGAGAAGAATCGCAATGGAGATAGAGAAGTAAGGAGACAAGTTGGGAACAGACAAGGAGACAAGTATGGAAACAAATGGGAGGCAAGAAGAATCCTTTGCCATCGAGCACCACGAAGAGTATCCTGTGCCCAGAAGCACCCAGGAAGAAGAACAGTAACAGGGAGGGACAAAAAGAAATGAAGAGGTCCTAAAGCCTAGACAAAACAGCAAGTAGGAAAAAATTGGCTAAATAAGGACACAGATGGGAACACATGGGAGACAAGGGAAATCTTGGGTCCCAAAAGCGAGAACAACAGGAATGAGGAGAGAAGTGAAGAAAGCGCTGGGAAAGACTACAGGGACAAGGAAGGAAAGAAAGGAAAGAGGAGAAAAACTATCCTCTCCGTCCCAAATGCCGGAGACCTGGAAAGAAGCACGGTAGTGGAGAGAGGATAAGGAGACAAGTTGGAGACAAGTAGGAAGGTAAGTAGGGTAACACGTGGTAGAGACTGAGGGTAAGGGAATGTGACCTGAACAAAGGAAAAAAGGCAGGGAGAAACACAAGAGGCCAGGAAATCCATTCTTCCCCCAGCAGCAGCAATGGGGAGGGGATTAAGGATACACGTTGGAGGGAACAAGAAAGGGCAAGTGAGGAACCGGAGAGAATCATGTGTCCAAATAAGCACCTAGAGAGAAGAACAGCAAGAGAGAGAGAAGTAAGGGCATGAGTTGGAGAGAACAAGGGGGACAAGCACATAGACAGACAGAGGACAAGGAGCATACTGTGCCCCGGAAGCACCCAGAGAGAACAGCCACATGTGAGAGTGAAGTAGAGAGACGAGTACGAAAACAGATGGGACTTGAGTCCTGTCCCAAAGCCACCAGAACGAAGAACACTGAGCAATGGAGAGAGAAGTGAGGAACGGGAGACAAGGGGAGATTCCTTTGACCGAAAGCACCCAGAGAGAAGAATCGCAATGGAGATAGAGAAATAAGGAGACAAGTTGGGAACAGACAAGGAGACAAGTATGGAAACAAATGGGATCAGAAAGGAGGACGGTCGCATTATACCAAAAGGTCCCTGCCACATTATATATATATATTTACATATATATATATATTTACATATATATATATTTACATATTTATATATATATATACATATATATATATATGTAAATATATTTATATATTTATATTTATGCATGTATATATACACTTAAATATATATTATATTGATATATTTATATTTACATATTCATATTGATATTTTATATATTTTTATTTATATTTATATATATTTTTATATATTTCTATTTACATATAAATATATATTTATGTACCTATATATATACATTCATATGTATATACATATAAATCATATAAATGTATATATATATATATAAAGAAGTATGTATCTATAAGTATATGTACTGTATTCCACATGTTTCCAGGGTGCATGTCGTGTAGTCTATACACCTTGAGTATCACATTCAACCCAGCACCTTGCATGTAAAATAGGTGTTTCCAATCTGCTTTGGCGGGGAGGCGCTGCGCCCTCCCCCCAATCCCCCCCCTCCCGCTTTTTTTAATTATTTAAATTCAAACTTGCACACTTTTCAATACACTTGTTTGATTCGACTATATTAATATTTTGTTAAAAATTATATATATATATATCTAGACATATATATATAGACACACGTATACATATATATATATGTATATGTATATATTTGCATTTATATATACACTTATATTTATATATATATATTAATGTACTTATATAAATGTATATATATACATACATATTAATATGTATATACATATCAATGTATATATATTTATATAATTATATAACTATAAGTATATATATATATTATAAATACACATACATATTTACTTATAGATATACAGACGTATACATATATATATGACATATTTGTGGTTGTTTTTATACACAACTTTGATCCCAACATAAACAACAAATAATCATGTAATTATACCTAATTACATGTTGTATCCCTAAACCCTAAACCACACCCTGCATATACATACATACATGCATGCATGCATACATACCTACGTACCTACCTACCTACCTACGTACATACATACATACATACACACATACATATATATATATATATATAGATTGATTGATTGAAGAAAACCAAAGAAACCTTGCAGAAAACGATGGAAAATTGAAGAAAACCATGGAACAATTGAAGAACACTATGGAAAAATTGAAGAAAACCATGGAAAACTTGCAGAAAACGATTGGAAAACCATGGAAAAATTGAAGAAAACCCGGGAAAAAATGAAGAAACCAATGGAAAAATTGAAGAACACCATGGAAAACTTGCAGAAAACAATGGAAAATTGAAGAAAACCATGGAAAATTGAAGAAAACCATGGAACAATTGAAGAAAACTATGGAAACATTGAAGAAAACCATGGAAAAATTGAAGAAAACCATGGAAAAATTGAAGAGGCACGAACCCCAAAAAAAAATCCAAAACTGTAAAAAAAAAATACCAAAAACAATTCTGCACCCACATCATATTCCACAATGGATCATGCCTATGGTTTGATAAGGAGCATTGTGAGTGCAATCTGGACCAGGTGAGACCCGAATGGATTTCATGCATGACGTCCATGGGTAGTATGCCACCAGCGATTGCGGGCACTGCCCCCAAGGTCGAGAAACCATTCACCCGACATCCGGGAGTCCCCGATTACCGGTAAGTCACCATCAAACCACCAGTTATACCCCACGAAATTCGACTAAACCATATTTAAGTTTCCATAATAGATGTATTCGATTTATTCATTATAGTAATCGATTGACCGATACAGTACTATCTAACGATATCTAAGCCATATTTAAAGCCCCATGTTTTTGCCTACGGCTGGAAAACCGTACGTGCGTTTTGTTTTTTTTAGTATTGCTCTTTGTCTTGGGGTTGGGGTGGGGTCGGGTGGGGGGCATGTTAACGTTCCTTGTACTTCGTACAGGATATATTGCCATGTTGCTAAGATCTCTGGGATCGCTTACTACGTGACATGTTGCTACGCTGCTGAGATCTCTAGTGTGGGTTGGGGTTGGGGTGGGGTGGGGTGGGGGGGCATGTTAACGTTCCTTGTACTTCGTACATGATATATTGCCATGTTGCTAAGATCTCTGGGATCGCTTACTACGTGACATGTTGCTACGCTGCTGAGATCTCTGGTGTGGGTTATGGTTGGGGTTGGGTGGGGTGGGGGGGCATGCTAAAGTTCCTTGTACTTCGTACATGATATATTGCCATGTTGCTAAGATCTCTGGGATCGCTTACTACGTGACATGTTGCTACGCTGCTGAGATGTCATGCTATACCTGCGTTGCTGGCAGTGGCGTTATGAGTGCCATAATGGCAACTTGCTGTCGAAGACAGCTTCCACACTGATGGATCGCTGAGCCGACGAAGAGTGTTAAAAAAAATCTGAGCACCCACGTCTGATGCACACGATGTTTACCTGGATTTGTCAAAAATCAATAGATTTTGCATCCACTTTTTTTAACCAAAATTCAGTTATCCAAAGAGTTCGGAAGAGCATTTTATATTGTAAATTACAGGTGATTGTGACTCTCCTGGAAGCAAACAATCAAAACGCTCGCGCGGTTTCCCATCCGCCGGGATGTTTTTTATCCATCAACTGTGGTTATGTCTCGATGGCCCACAAGGAGCTCTCAGATTTAGCTGGAGCATGGGAGAGCGCCATGAGAGCCGCTTGGAGTTTTTTTGTTTCAGCTATAGTGACCCCACGATGGCTGTCTCAATAGAAAACCATGTCTCAAAATGGGACCCAAAAATCCCACTGAATCATCATGCTCCCCCAATTATTTGGTGTCATTAAGGGACATACCATACCATCAGACAGACCCATAAGGCATGGGCTCTGGATCCTCAAGACTCTGCCATCCGTGAGCTTCAAGACACCATTCATCGCCTGGAAGGTGCAAAACCAGTAGCGAAACCCTGGTTTCTGGTTCATGCGATGCTAATGGATCTCACAGCAGTGCCGGATATGATATGTTGACCATTTTTGATCCATGTTCTCAGCTGATTTTGGAATTTTTGGAGGTCCACTTTCAGTTTTGGCAGCTAGCTGGGCCACATGGCCCAATTCCAGGCGGTGCAGAAAGATAGGCCATTTGGAAGCCTCCAATGGCAAGACGTGCTGAAGAGGCAAGATTTGGTGATTGAGTTCATTTTTCAGCCCTTTGGGGTATAAAAGGTTACACTTAATGTTAAGAGGATTGGATTTTTTCAATTTCTCTGCCATGGTTTGGCCGGAGTGACTTTGGATACTGCCAGGTCGCGATGGCCCATGGACATCTGCTGGAAGTAGTTCTTCGCTCGGCGATCGAAGGATCCTCGCGGAAACCGCAGGAAAAAGGACGGCAGCCCTGGCGTTGACATCCCCAGAAACGGATGGAAGACAGTGACAGTTGGCTTGCCAACCACCTCAGCACCCACAGTTTCTGTAAATATCGGTGTTCATTCAAGGGTCCCAGAATAAAAAGACCCAGTTCGACCCCTCCAACCTTCAGATTTCCAAGTCAAGTCGGCAATGCTTGCAAGGCAAAGACCCTGCTATTGGCGGAAACCGCTGCCGCAATGTCTAAAAGAGCCAGCAGTTTTCTTGTCGATGGAGCTCTGAGATCATCAATTCATATCAATTCCAGGTAGAGATGCGACAGATGGTATAGATACAGATGGGGGTGACATGGGACCCTTTTTTTTGTTGGATGATCCATTTAAACAAATCTTCATAAGCCCAGTCACTTGGCACTCAAATGGCTCAAAGGTTGCAGGTCAGCACAGCACTTCATACCTTGGAACAGCTTCAATAATTGCAGCAGCTTCCGGCCAACATCACCACAGAACAGTTTTGCATGGCCACATTCCACATTGATTTTCCAACTGTCTAAAGAGCCGATGTGAACATCTGTGAAATCAATGAACTTATTAAACCCTGTCTTTTGATGAAATTTCTTGCCAGGATCCAACGATATCCAACTGTGTTTCTATCACCGGTGTTTCATCAGATGAGCCCAGATATCAAATGCAGCGACTTGGAGCGAGAGCTGATCAGCGGGTTTTTTGTGCTGACTACCGAGACCCATCGAATATGGTGTATTGACAAAGTTCAAGTTTTTTGGAAAAAAGAACTCAAATTTGAAGGTGAACATGTTGATGAGCACTCTCTAGACCTTCACATTGTGATATAGTTATCTCAGTTATCTCCCGTTTCAAGCAAACACTCCTAGTTTCGAAGATCTTTTTATGTCCATCCCTGGGATTTTCATATCCCGAGGGTGAAATCGCCACGGTCGCAACCCCCAGATGCCAAAAACCAAACCAGAACGGTACTTCGATGATGTTTCCCCCATCATTGGTGTCCAACTCCTGTTTGGCTGATATTGATCTCAGATCTCCATGGCTTTTTTTCGTCGAACCCCCAAGAAACGTAGAAATTGTGTAAAAGCCGATTCGGAAAAAGTGTGATCAATTGAAGCTTTGCTAATTTTTCTGGAGGTTAATACGTATGGATATGTGTACATATATATATAGATATACTTCCATTAGATATTAGATCCCATCATATCATTGCAGAAATATACTCCATTATATCCCCAGTATAACCAGCTTAGTTCATGGTGGGTTACTACAAATTTAAAGTACTATCTACTACATCCCAATGGGTAGTATTATTGTAAGCAACTATGTATTTGCAATGGATACATGGATAATAGATTACCGGAATATCTACACTATAAATACTTATCATTTACAATCGCATGGGATATAATCGAATTTAATGGATTATCAGAGGTTACTGTAATATTTCCATTATAGATTTGTCCGAGTTGTCCATTATAGTAATCTATCAACTGATATAGTACTATCTAACTATATGATTAAAGTTTCAACTTTTATAGTTTCACTTCACTATTCATTCTTAATCCACTAATCATCAATTAATAGTTGATTAATAATAGTTGATAGGATATTAATAATAGTTTATTAATAGTTGATACTAATCATTATTAATATCCTATCGCTTCCTATCGTTCTGCCTCTGCCGCCTGACCATCTCCCAGGCCTCCGCCGCTCCGCCGACGCCTATGCCTCAGCGCTGGCGCACGCCGTGACGCCCACGTCGTTGACGTCGACGAGCTGCCTGCGGCTGGGCGTCTTCGGCCGGGAGCCTCGGCTCGGGGGAAAAACCACGGTGACTCCACCGGGGAACTGGGCGGAGCTTTGAGCTACCAAAAGCTGATGTGTTTGAGCTATGTGTTACCCCTAAAGATGGGAAAGGAAATTGTTGAAGCAAAATTTGGAACCAATCCGGCATGTGAATTTTAAGAAGAAACCTTGGTAGTGTCAATCTCCAAAAATGTGGATGATGCGAAGGATCTATCCAGAAAATGGTTGGGTCTAATTGGTATTTATCATATGGGAAAAATGGATTGGGCGAGGATTGTAAAGATTTAGGAGATGAAGTCGAAACGTGAGCTACTGCGTGGGACTTCACACAAACTGCGTTTGTAGCAGATCCGTCTCTGCCCCACAATTCTGCCCAGTTCTTTGGGTTCTTGCGGAATGCAATAGTTCATTCCCCCGAGATTTGTTTCAAGGCAATCAAAATCTACTGTCGAAAACTGAAACCAAGGTTGCCATGTTGCATACTTTCCAGGTGGATTTCCAGATTTCCTTGAGGTGAGGGTTTGGTGGCTGCCCATGGCAACAATGCTCTAGCCCTGGGGCTTTGCGAAGCTTTGGCGATTTCGGGGCTGGTCGGGGAGGCGCTTTTCTACGTGGATGGTTGGGATGGGCTTCAAAGATGCGGTGTACGTGCAGGTGTAAGAACATGAATGTGGATGGAAATGGCGTATCACCAACAACTCCGATATAGCCGATATAGCCGATATAGCCAACAACATTGAATATATGACTGGCTGGTGATTTGGCATTCAAGCACCCTCTGTTCCATCACCAGCCTCTAGCAGCCTTTTGCCAGGTCTTTGTATGCTTGTACTGCGGCCTGAGCACCGACTCTTGGATGAATTGTGAAGTTTCTTTCATGTTCCCTCCACGAATCTACCCCGAATCCTTGATTCGGAGCTTGGCCAAGATTGCAATGTCAGAGCCCAACACTTGCCGCAAAATGAGAAAAAAACATGGCTGTCCAAATTTGCGGCGCTCAATCCTAAGAACCGAAGATGTCCGAGTTGCGGGTGTTCTTTGGTCTTTACAGCATGTAGTTCTTCCCATTGGTACATTTCTATCCTGCTGTAAGAGGGCCCTCCATGGACCGGGAGATTTTGATGAGAAAGGAACGCCGGACATTTGAAAGGGGATTGACCTTTCAAGAATTCAAAGGTTGTCTAGCTTCATACCCAACATAATTCCAAGGTTGCTTAATGATGACATCCAACTGCAATTCTTCATACAATCCCTACCCCGGAATATGCAATGCCCCTCAGAACCCATAGTTGAGTATTGAATCTATTCATGCCATACAAATCCAATTAAATCCATATATGGAAGCTTTTCTGTGAAAAAAAATTGGGGATGGGCTGCTCCCATCTCCAGAAAAACTAGGCGTCACTGATGAAGGATGAGCCCACGCTGCGCGATGTGCGCGGTCGCTGCGGGCCCAACCTGGCGGAATTCCAACGGTGCCATGGCTGTCATTTGAAAACTAGCAAACTGTTTTTCATTACCAGAGGTTGGCATATCAGTGGCCAAATTAGCCCAGTTTTCACCCCTCCGAAGGCAAGCCAGACCTGACCTTCTTCTCATCGTGGCAGGCGGTGGCTCGGTGGCGTTGATGCTGTAGGTTGGAGATGATGAACTGGAGAATGGCAGAGGATTTTGGGATGTTTTCTTGATCTGGAACCCAAATGACCCATTTTGCAGGTCAGAACCTGCAACAGAAGGGTCAGTTCTTCATTCAAAGACTCCCCGGCATTGTGATTTCGTGCCCCTAGAAGCCAAAATGGTCGCTGTTTCCGAGGCTTAGCCCCCAATTTTGTAGCTCAAAACCACTTGTGTGAGTCATTTCACCAGAAATTATCAAGACTTTAACCTATGTTCGATAGATGTTTACTCATCATTTTGCCAGCTTTTCTCAGGGCTTGCATACGCCACCCGAGGCCACGACCTCAGCATGCACAATGCTGCCTCGGATGTGGCCTTGCAGCTACAGCAACTGCTGAGCAGTTGCAAGGCAATGAGGACGTTTTTATTGCGGTCGACACCCATATGATGTTTTTTGCATGGGGGATTTAACCTTGTTTTATAGATATTTATATATATTTATAGGGTGTTTAACCAGCAAATATGGGTTTGACCGTGATTTTTTCGGGTGTTTAATCATGACACATATGGGGATATCAATGATAAATGATGATTGGTAGGTGATTTCTATGTGCCAACCTGTTATTTTGTTTTAGGATCCATGATGCCAACTAGGAATCCCCATAGAGAGCAGGGTGTTGCAGCTTAAGTAGGTCTGAAAATGGTTACCATGGAATACCTCCAAAATTGGGCCAAATGATGAGCCATCAAAAAAGTGGTGCAAATGGATGTCCCGAGGGTACTGGAAATGACCCATGCCACCCCTGCGAAATCCAATGGTCTTGCATCGTTCCTGTATGGTTAAGATCATCTTAAATCTCCCCTTTGGATCATTTAAACCCATCAAAACCCACTTTGTTTTGATCATCCAAATGGTACCCAAGAAAATCCCAACTTGATGGGATCACCTAACCCCAAAACACCGAAAATCCCATTCAACGGCATTAAACAACCCCTACCATTTACGCCAAACTACGTCAGATCACCGCAGGCGCGTCCAGATACCTTGGTAGCTGCCATGGCGGTGCCCGACGCCGGGCGCAGAGCGGAAGAGTCCTCCATGCTGGGCCGTGGGCTGACGCAAAGGTGCACTGTAGGATGGTGGGGATTCTCCAATCAATGGCCATTTCAGGAACAACTGGAGGTACCATATAAAAGGGCTATGTAAGGGAATATCCCCACGAAAGGTGGTTGTGCCCCCCCAGTGATGTGAACGTTGGTTTATAAACCATAGGATGTATAGATGGGTATAGATATATCTACCATAAACCATAGTGAAATTGGAGTTCTGTGGCCCCCAACTTAGCGATTCCGAACTGGGGCACCCTCCAATCAAACATGGCAATGGAAAATTCTCCATAGGGAAGTGTCCCGAAACCTCCATATTTAGTTCAGGGATTGTCCAGCCATGTTTGATGGAGGTCGGATAGGTCCTGTGGCTGGGAAACTCAACGTTTCCAGCCATGTTTGCTGACAGTCTAATGCTTATGGAGGTTGATTGGCTATCAGTTATACTAAGATATACTGTGCTGCCCAATCTGTTTTTTGGGGGGTCAAACGCATGGGGATCAAGACGAACCGGGACTGGTAGTGGGATATGGCGGATATGGGTTGGCAAAGGGAACCATACCAAAAGGAGGATAGGAGGAATACCCAGCTTGGTATTCCAACAGTAAGGCTTTCAGTTTCGGTTCCATTCGCGTTTTGAGTCTCTTTTGAGTCTCGTGCATCTGTGATGCATCAGTCCCAGACCCAGAGATTGAAACCAAACCATTACTGCTGCTAAGAAGTTTACCGGATGAGAGAATCGGGATTCAACAATGAAACCATGAATCATAGAGGCTTAGCTAATGAATGATTTTGAGGGATGGAAATGGGTTTTACAGTAAGTGGGTAATTGCAACCCAGGATCATATAATGTGACCGTAGTTTCAGCTGTGACTCATATTTAAGGGTACCGTATACAACCTCAGAATTAAAGTATCACATTTTTGGGGCCCCCCAAATTCATACACCAGGGGTCCCGGGGTTCTTCCTCCACGGTCGGCATTCTCACCAAAAGGAACATGATAAGGGTTAAAGTGAGGGAAAAAAAGATATAGCAACAGTAGGTGTTGTTATTCTTGGGTTCATCACCTTTCTTAGAAAATCAAGAGCCAAGCAGGACGTGAACCAGCAAAAATTGGGGGAGAGAGCGCCAAAGATGGGACGGTTTGACTATTAAAGTTCATACCAAAACTTGTTCGTTTGCAGCATGTTTATTGCATTTTATTGCAACTCCAACCAGGAGTCCAGCAAGAAGTTTACCGGTGAAGCAGAGATTGATGATCCACCATAGCAATCAACAAGTTTCCCTCTTTTAACTGACCTGCAGGTCTTTGCTGTGACCCACCAACATCCAAGATTATATGGATTGTTTCCCTGCATGCCTATACACCACTGTCATTCCATTTGCTGTACCCTTATAATCCCAATATCCAAAATAGATATATATATATATATCCTAGACATTCGAAACTTCATGATATCCCCAAGTGTGTGTTGAATCTACCCCTTTGGAGGACCATACAAAGTAACCTGTCCCTGTCCCGCAGTCTACTTGAAAATCTTTCACTTGAGCTTAGATGTTTTTTTCGTGATGGGTCCTATGATACCCTTGTTCAGATTTTAAATGCATTAAAATGCGTAATTCCATAAAGCATATTCCAATTTCTGATTTGATTATGTTGTATATCATATCGCCATTACATAGGAATGTCCGCAGTTATTGTCATAAACCCCATGTATCTAAATGTATCCTCAAAAATATCCCATTGCAATTCCAAAGTTACAGTTATCCATACAATAATATCTTACATACATATTGCTAATTAGATGCACTTTATGTTATAATATATGTATGTATGTATGTATATATATATATACCATCTGGTTATTTAACATAGCCATGGAAAATCACCATTTTTTGAAACGGTAAACCATCTATTTCTATGGGCCATCTATACCATGGCTATGTAAAATAACCAGAGCGTATACCAAATGTTCATTAATGATGGTAAACCACATTTGGTATACACGTAATCCCATTCATGATGGTTCATTAATCAATTATATCCCATTAATGTGGAAAAACCAATTTGGGGATATAGTCGATATAGTCATTTTCCCTATGAAATATGGAATCATCATATTTTTCAGGGGGGTTCAAACCACCAACCAGATATATATGATATATATATATGCACCAGGCCCTGCCACCCCCCCCCTCCCCCCACCCCCCATGGGATGGGTCCCATATACTGGCCCCATATGAGATCTTCCCCCTCCCCCCCTGTGGTGTGGTGGCGGTGTGGCGCTGTCCCCCTCCCCCCCCTGTGGTGTGGTGGGGGTGTGGTATGGTATGTTGGGTATGTATGGTGTGTATGGTCGGTCTGGTATGGCATGTTTGGAAAGTATGGTATGTTTGGTAGGTATGGTATGTATGGCATGAGTGGTTGGTATTGTATGGATGGTAGGTATGGTATGTAAGTCTGTTGGGTATGGTATGTTTGATATGACAGTATGTATGGTCTGTATGGTATGTATGATTACTATGATGGTATGGCATATTTCCTATGTAAGGTATGTATGGTATGTATGGCATGTATGTTTGCTATTGTATGTATCGTAGGTGTGGTAATTACATTTCATATGTATGGTATGTATGGTGTGTATGATAGATATGATAGGTATGGTATGATAGGTATGATAGGTATGGTATGCATGGCATCATTGATTGATTGTTCGGTACGGTATATGTTAAACACAGGTGGTGTTGTGAGAGTACACAGGTAGTAAATAGGAAGTAGATACAGTAGATACATAGCACATGTATATATGACTATAGGTAGCACGTAGGTACTTTCAAGGAGTATATGTGCTACGTAGGTCGCCTAAAAGGTAGCATGTAGCTAGTAAATGCGAGGCTGGTAGTCAGAAATACTGCAAAGACCTAGCAAATACGAAGCTGGACCTCAGAAATGCTGCCAATAGCTTGCAAATAGAAGGGAAGGGGGGCTGCTACCTGGGGACCCAACCCATGGGGGGGGGGGTGGAGAGACGGAGGACGGGACCATATATATGATATGACATGACATATCTATCCCCATTGAAACCCCTGAAAAAATCATCACCGCAGGCGCCACGAGACCAACAAACACTTGGCATCATGGCTGGCATGCCACGATCCCCTATGGATCGGTGCCTCCTCGTTGCCATGGGGACCCAGGCGGGATGCCATAGGAAAACTGTGTTTTTTTTTGAAAAATGGAGGCTTTTGATGGGAAAAGTGAGAAATATATTGGAAAATCCCATAGGAAAAGATTGGAAAATCCACGGTGATTTGAGAGTTTGCGAAGCCATGGCCCATTATAAATGTCATTGACCTAGTCAAAACGAGGATTTTCCCTGGCTACGTTAGATTTGCAGGGGGAACCCTTTGGTAATCAAAGGTGGCTAGCTAGAAAACCCCCGAACCAAATGAATGTTTCGAATGGTTTTTAAGAGGAACATAATCTATAAATCGGATGATGTTCCATGGCTATGTTTGATTTACCGTAAGACGGTTTTTTCAGGCACGCTGAAAAAGGTAGCTCCACGCCAGGTCCGTTGCAGCTGGCTTTTGGGATGGTGGTTTACTTTCGCCCAAGGGTGTTGGCTTCTCAGAGCCCGTCCCGTGATTTTCCAAGCAAAATGGGAGTGCTATGGCCATTCTACGAAAATGTGGGAAACCCAAAAATGTTCAGTACTACTGAGTTACTACTGTCTTTCACAAATTCACTTTCAAAGTAAAATCTAGGAATGATTTTTCCAACTGCCAGTTACCCGCTGGTAATTTAACATAACTATGGAAAGATCCACCATTTTTCATGGGAAAATTCATGAACTAAATGACCAGAAGGTATTGTTTTTTGGGACCATGGTTTTATCACAACCGCCAAGGCCCGGGTTCTGGGAGCCCGATTGATTTCCATCCTGCTGCCGCTGCTGCGGCGACATCGACAACGACCACCGCAGGTGGCGAACCTGGCGAAACATGGGAAAAATGTGTCGCGAACTGGAAAATCACGCAGTTTTCATAGGAAAATCATGGAAAATCATCATCCGAAAATCATCTATTTCTAGCAAAAATGGTTTCCATATGTTAAATAAGCCGGGGTTTTTATCAGATTGATATATTTTAGATCAGAATTTACACAGTCAAGTCGGTGTACCAACTGTTCACCTTGTCGCCAGGATGCTGAGCTTCCGGAGGAAGGTGGGATGTGGATGGAATGCTCAGAATCTGCGGGAGCCGACTCACTTGGAAAATGTTTGATGTCTGATGTGTGTCTTATTGATGCTTGGGCCGAATCTTGATTCAGAGGACTTCAAGGCATTACAGAGGGAATCATAAGTTGCATTACCAGCTTTTGCAGCTGCTAATGCAGTTGTTTTTTTCTCTACTAGTTTTACTTCAGCTCCTTGGTTTCCAGCAAAAGACTCAGTTCATCCTCCAATCTAACTTGGCAAATACAAAGTCACCAGTTTTTTGGCACGGAATTTCCATCTACATTTTTGGGGAGGGAACATTTTTACTGAAGGAATAGGACGTGGGAAGCCTATTCGGACCCCCTCCTTACCTGACAGGTGAGATTCCATCCTTGGATGCTTTCTTGAAGGCATTCAGCTTGGAAGATGAGGCTGAGGCACCGATTTGTTCACCGGAAACTCTGAATTTTCCCCTGGATTTCTGAGGAAATTGCTTAACATTGCTTAACATTGCTTAACCACCTCGTAATTCAACATAGCAATGGGTTTTCTCTCCCATTTGCAGATGTTCAAAACTTGGGTAACTTACGGTATCCCAACGTCGGGATTCTGCAAGGCGAGAAGTGCTGCAGAAGGTGCCCCTCGAGTATCAGGTGCTCCTGCACCACCCTGGGAGGCGCTGTGGGCAAACCAAAGTCAAATAGGTGTTTTTTCCCTCACAAATGGGGACACATTCTATCCCGCCAGCCAGACATGATAGTTTGTGAAGGGCAACCGAAGGTTGGTAGCAAGGAAGACCTCCATCGATTTGAGAGAATAGGAAGAAGAACTTTGGAAGTTTACCATTCCGAAATGAAGCGTTTTTAGTTGCAGCAATCTCAAAAATGAAGGAAAAAACGTTAAAATTCTGCTTTACATGTCTATTTTTGCTGGATCATGTGCCAGAAACAAGACAGGTGGCTGCAGCCCTTGTGCTTCAGCGACAGCTGCGAAATGTCTTGGGCTCCAAGGGTAAGGCTCAAAGGTCCGGAGGCCCAGGGGAAATTCTCAAAAATCTGCAGCTTCTTTGGAGGACCACCAGAGCTGTGTCAGATTTTTTGTCCCATGTTTGAATTGGATAATTCACTACAAGGCTCAAAATAGGTGGAAAAACTATGGAAAACACTTATGTCCCATCAACCATCGCAGTTCTGCAAGGCTACATCCCGACAATTTCGTGTGTTCAACGTGGATATGCCCAGCTGGCCATCCCACATGGTTTCCAGCCTTTAGATGTTTCTGTCATAAATGAGTTTGCCATATATCTCCAAAGTGAATCAACAAGCCACATAGAATCCATTTTTCTTACTAAACTCCAATAAATATATTTTTATAGATGTTTGATACCTATCCTATCTCCATTTGGGCATACCCCATGATCTCCCTGGTTGGTCCTCCCATGTCATCCCAGGTTAGCCGTGGCTCGCCTGCGTGTTCGACAGCGGCTGGCTCCCGCCATCTCTGCCAGCCGTCCCCAGCAGAACGTGACGCCGTGGGGTCTGCGACTGACCGCCGCATGAAGGAAAATGGGCCAAATGATGATGATGGTGGCAAAGGGCAAAGCCAACAAGAATATATGGGAAGAATCGTGATGGTGGTGGTGGTGGTGGCGGTGGTGGTGGTGATGATGATGATGATGGTGGTGGTGGTGATGATGATGATGGTGATGATGATGATGATGATGGTGATGGTGATGATGATGATGATGATGGTGATGATGATGATGATGGTGATGGTGATGATGATGATGATGATGATGGTGATGATGATGATGATGATGATGATGATGATGCTGGTGGTGGTGGTGATGATGATGATGATGGTGATGATGATGCTGATGATGATGATGATGATGCTGGTGGTGGTGGTGATGATGATGATGAGAGCAATTGGAAATGGGAGGCTCCCCATAGAGAGCTGTGATTTCACCAATGATGTGATAAATCCAACAAGAAACATCTCAGAATTAGATGAAGGGAAAACTTGCGGGGAACCCCTGCAATTACTGGGGAAAACAGCCCATTGACAATGGGGAAATTGAACCTCCCAAGACGCTGAGAACAATGATCAAGAAACCTAGTACTTCCCATTTTTTCCATGGGATTTTGGAAAATCATCCCATGGCAATCAAACCTGTAACTATGAGGATCAAAGCCGTAGTATCACAGGGTGCCAAATGTGAAGGGTCAACATCCGCATGCCAGCTGCTGGGTAAGATTGCCTGAGGGCAATCCCCCTTGGAAAGTGACATTGAATTCGAAACTTGCCATTTTCAAACGAAAATCCTCATCCAAACCCATGTGTAGCTGGGTGGTTTGACTTTCAAGTTGGTTTTGTCATGTCTGGATGCTTCAACCCACAATGAATGCGGAAGTTAGAATGGGGGGGGGGCAGGGCGGGAAAAAAAAACACCGAGCATTTCACCAGATAGGTTTGGATCAGCCGATCAGATTGTGCAAATCAGAATCCAGCTGTATTTCTGTTGTTCCGATTGTTGATACGCTTCATGTGGATGACATTTATGAGTTCCAGCGGCTCAAACCCGCTCAGTGCCACTGGCACTGGTCTGCTTGAAGGCCAGCAATTTGATTCTTTAAATTCATCACCCCGACCGGCGATGCACAGGATAATCTATTAGTCATTCAAAGATCGTTATTTTCCTGTGTTGGATTAAGGTGATGTTTACGGGACTCCATTTGGAAAATTTATATGGCCACGTTTCACAAAAACTATATAAGTTCTTCCAAACGTTGTTTTGTCTTAAAGTAGGATATCCTAAATTCATGAGTTTATCATCTTCCCAGATTGCCATGTTTGATGGCAAAAATCCCATTTTCACATACCCATATTGGTCATACTGTTGGTTAATATATTTATTATATATCCTATTCTATCCAATTTTATTGTATTCATGATTTTCCCATTATCCATTAAAAAAAAAATCCCATCCATCCCCATTATTACTATTAATCCCCATGATATGTTCATAGATTTTCCCATTCAAAGTCCCAGTTGTTCAAGGTTTTCACCCAGCCTTGGCGAAACTTGGCGAAACGTCACGAGGCCCATGGGCCGGAAAGGAGCATCGTTGCTGGCAGTTTTGGCTGCAGGTGCGGGAATTCATTGGGGATGATCAGCACGAATGGGAATGGGAGGAGGATTTGAACACCACCCAACTGTTGGTTCAATGGAAATCTAAACCACAAAAATGCTGGGTTCAGGCCCTGGCGGTGATGGTTTTTGAATTTTTCGGATGCAAACCATGTGGAACAGTTGTCGTTTTTTTCCTGCCTTCAATCAGTTCAACCAGACTTTGCATGACATTGGAAGGCATTGGTACGTCTTGCAAGAAGAAAGAATTGTCTCAGGAAATCGGACGATCTCAGGATGCCCAAATATCATATAGAGACATGTCCTAGAGTCATGATGATTAACCATCGCAACATCAGACCATCAAGAATACACAACTCAGTATAGCCAATTTCCATGACAATTTACTATTTACTAACATCAAAACTATCAAAATTCATATAACTATCATAATTAATGGTGGTTAGATAACCCATTACAACTATCATTATAATGGTGGTTAAATAACCCATTATATAACCACTATTTGCAATACCCATTATTAAGAGATCGTTTCTCATCAAAACGATGAAGAATTCTCCATCTTCCCACCTTCAGGCGGCTGGTCCTTTGCCCACTTTGGTGCCGTGAGCGTTCAACGCACCCAACGTGAGCGGAAACCCAGCGCCTCAAAGCAGTTCAAGGCTGGGATGTTGCTGGAAGATTTCTTGAAGTTGTACCTACTGGTAGAAATTATCCATGTTTTCCGTCCGAAAAAAGATAACTGGAAATCCCTACGAAATGGAGGTTTAGTTTGATGGAAAAATCATCGTTTACGACATGGGGAGATGTGACAGCGATGTGTGATTGGAGGTTCCAGTTTATCCAGTTGGGAAACCTCTGATTACATCCCTATATCCCCGATATGTTGACAGGGTCGTATATTTCCGATATCATCCAATATCCCCACGATTGATGTGCTCAGGGGGGAATATATGTCTCAAAAAGAGATTGTATATTGATACCTAAAGTGTTTCAATTGTCATTTTGTCAGGACATTTGGAATGCTCTCTGTTTCGAAGAGTGTGATGATGGTTCGATTTTGGATCTGAAACCTCAAAAAAATGTAGTGATTAGTAATGACATGTTCAAGTGATTTTACTGAAATGGTAAGCTGAGATTGGATCACCCCGATGCACTTACGCGTGTGTATAATGTACACATACAGGGCAACAACGTATAAAAGCAAGTGCACTCGACACCTTCCATGAGAGGGTCAAAAGTGGGTCAGTCTCATGGACCCATGAAACTGCTCATGTTACAAACCATCCATATTTGGGCCAATGAAAATTTGGAAAATCAGTTGGGTATGGATCAATACCTATTAACCCATTTTTAGGGGGATGAACATCCATTTACCAGCTATTTTCACCAGTTCACCCCTTTTTCGTCCCATGTCCCGTAGGCATCGCCGGGCCCAACGTCGGCCTTGCTGCCTGTGGGACTGGTGGCCATTGCCGGAACCGCCACCAGGCTGGTGCTGGGCAATGGGATTAATGGGAATGATGCTATTATCAATGGATTGGTTTAAGGGAAAATTTACAGGAAAACACCATATGTGATGGGAAAATCCATGGTTTCCGGTTTCGATTTTCCCTTAAACCAATCCATTGACATTAATCATATTTGATTCATAGTAATAGGATTACTAACTATGAAAAATAATAGTGATTGTGGATCATGATTATGGAATTAGCAATAATGATGCAATTTTGATCATTCCCCTATTCCCTACTAAGCACAAGCAAATTTAAGGACTTGTTGAATCAGGAAATGCACCATGTTTCCGGGGGACAAGCAGAGTTTCCTGCAGATGTCGTCTCCGCATTCAATCCAGTGAATAACCCACGAGATGGGCGGAAAGGAAGTTGCGACAAAACTGGGATAGCACACCAAAAGCTTGGCAGATGCAACTCCAAGATAACCAAAACCAGTACCATGCACGGAGAACTACTAATCCACTAATTGAGAGGTATTTTGAGATATTGACATTTGAGCCATGCAAGCCATGCTGCTGCATGTGGGTCAATGCTCCCACCCACTGGAGATGTTGCCAGGTCTTCGTTTAGACGATGGTCACCTGTGGCACGCGCAGCGAATGCAAGTTTGGAACCCCAAAAACAGTGCTTAACATGGAGAGTTTTGATGGTCCAAAACCAACCCAGACCCAGAGCCCCAGCAGAGCCCCAGGCCCCGACGCCAAGGAAATTCCCAAGCACAAACCAACCATTTCCAGATTTTACCAGCCATAAACCAACCATTTCCAGATTTTTTTTGGGAGAGAAGGGGATTTTTTCTCACCAATAACTACCACATGCTGAGTTTGGGCGTTCTGCGAGGTTTCAAGCTCTTTGGACCTGAAGGTCCAACAGTCGGGGCCCAAACTCTTCGTGAAGGTTAGTTGGACTGGACCGTGGTTGAAGGAATTGATTAATGGTGATTAATGATGATTAATGGTAATGATTAATGATCTGGTTGGTGGTTTGGAACATTATTTTTCCATTCAGTTGGGAATGGAAAATCATCCCAACTGACTTTCACTCATCTTTTTCAGAGGGGTAGGTCAACCACCAACCAGATTTTGCACTTGGTGATTTTTGCATATTTTTGCAGGGATTTGCCAGCACCATGGTCGGACTTAGGTACTGCTAAGCAGTACATTGATTGGCTTGTCTACAGGCCCGACTTGTCTAAACACGGTTTGTGAGGTGAAAAAGCCTTGGAACTTCACAGCAAAAAGAATGGAGGCTATTGAAATTGACACGTTGCCTTGAGAAACTCTCACACGCTTTCGAAACTTCTGTTTTCATGTGCAGTATTTCTCAGATGCAAAAGTTGTTTCCTCAGATGTTGCAGGTTGCGCTGTGGTGGTTTTTGAGGGAATCATCACAACGATGGAGGACGACTGCGCCACTGCGCACTCTTGCTGCGCTGCTGCGCTCCGCTCTTGTGCCACGGAGGAGCTACGGGAAGAGCTCCCATTGCCCGTGATTGCACCGCTTCTTGGTGCCCGAGTTGACGATGGCAGCGCTTGGGAATAGTGGGAATAGTGAAAAAAAAATGTGTTAAAGTTGAAGACATGCCAAGATTTTTTGGAGATTTTTGAAGATGTCTGGATTTCTTCCATGAAACCATCAATGTTTCGCTGGAAGATATCGGGACACTGTGGATGAAGCCACAGGTGCTTTGGTCCTTGCAGGGATATTCACCGCTTTCGGTGGCAAAGAAGGCACGGGAGTTGGGAGTTGGTCACAAGTTTGTTCTGGTCAAAGAGTCTTTAAAGAAATATCTAGTGAATCTAGTCTGCAATATACCCTCTGGTAAACTAACATAGCTATGGAAAATGACAATGTTTAATGGGAAAACTCACTATAAATGGCCATTTTCAATAGCTATGTTAAATTACCAGAGGGTAGTTTTTTTGTTCAGAAACAAATCATGTGCCCGTGAGTCACTTGAGTCATGGCACATGTGTGGCCAACTCTTCAGGCCTTGCAGGGACGGACATCAAATCCTTGCAGCTGGGCATTGCAGGGCATTGCAGGGCCATGGGGTTGTGTCAACACCCAAAATCTCCTGGCTCAGAGATTGAAACCTCATGTTTTCTTTATGTTCTTGGCCTTGAAATGATGTAAATCCATGTAAATCCTGCATTTTATGAAACAAATCTTTATTTGAAATCATGTTCCCCGGATGTTGCCAGAGGCTACCTGATCTCCTTTCGGCCCATCCAAAGAAACAGTCGCACTGAGGAAATCATATGCAGCAGCAGGCCGGCTCCAGAAATGCTGCCCATTTGTCTCAAAATGGTACCCCAAAGTTCCAATGGTATGTGGAAAATGCATGAAAATGGGATAAACCATAGGGTTTGCGGGATTGACCGAACTTTCAGACATGGCCATAGGTCAAGTATGTTCCAAGTGCCCTTAGATTGGACGAGAACAGGTGGCCCGGAGCCACCTGAAAACTGGCCGCTTCGCGCCGCGGGCAACGCCTTGTGTGGAACCACAGTGTGGAGTGTGGAGCTACCCACATAACCGGCTCAAAATGGAGGAGTTACCCCCCAGTTGATCTTCATAGTAGAGAAAACGGTGGTACAGGAGTGAATTTGGGAATTTTTGAGATACTCTGTTTTCGGCTAAACCGATGTTTATGAGGCTTTGGGCGTTGGTTGGCAGTGTTGAGGCTTCATAGTTTCAAAAGAACGGTTCATGAGCAGATCATTTCTATCATGGATTGGAGGCTTGGCTCGAATATTCAGAATGTAGAGATTTGGTGGTCATCGACTGGCCTGTGGAATAAGCTACACCAAGAGCGAACAAATCACAGGTGGTTTAGAAAAAGTGCCTCCAGATTTTGTGCACAGACCCGGCTTCGACTTGCGAGTAGATTGCCCGGGATTATGGAAAAAAATACACAACTGCAGTGGATGAAATCTCGCTCATCATTGCTTCATATTGTTTTTTCAAAACCCTCTCATTTCACCTCCATTTAACCCATTAAAATCCATTAACCACCATTATTTAACCCATTTTTAACCACATTTTTAACCACATTTTTTCATGTTTCACCACCATTTTTCACCATCCTTGGATCGAGGTCCGCAGCCATCACCCTGGGCTCCGGAAATTCCCTGGGGCCCGAAGCACCGGCGGCCACGCTGGGTGGGGTCCCTTAGTGGAGCAGTGGATTTGGAGACCCTCCGGTAAACATACAAAAAACGATGGAAAGATCCACTATTTTCTAGCTGGGTAAATCCACTATTTCGACTGGGTCATGTTCAATTTTCAATAGCTATGCAACAAATTACCAGAGGGTAGGTGGTGAAAGTTGTTTCATGTGTTTTGTTTGAAACCTACTCTAAGCAAGTGCTGCCAAGCTTGCAAGAATGCCATTGGAAAAGCATACTGCGCATTTAAAAGGTGTATGTACTCAACTGTTTTGAAAGGAGTAGTGCATACTAGTAGTGAAAAGTGTGCGTGTGTGTGTTTAACGATGAAACTTTGTTTTGAAGCAATACTGGCAATACAGCTATTGCAAAATCAAAAGTGCTGCCTCATGAGAAACCAGCACTTCTGGAAAAGGCTGCGGGAACAAACAGAGCTGACTGCACTTCTGAACTCTCGGGTCGATTCAAAGAAGCGCAGCATCTTCTCAAGGGGCAGTTGTTGCTGAGATTGCAGCCCAAAAAAAATAGCAATTTCCAGTTAGACCGGTTTTTGTGATTTCACTATGTCCTGCTCCAATCTATTCGCATCACCATGCTACATGATATTTTTGCAGGTTGATGGATGGCTGAGTCACCCAAAATCCATGGAAAAACCGGCAGGTGCCAACGTTGCATTCGGCTTGGGCCAGGCTGGTGCTTTCGTCCCAGGAGAAGACTGTGTGAATTCGAGATGTGGATCATCCCATGTTGATCCCATATCCATAGTTCCATAATGATGCCATATGGGATAAACCATGTTAAATATGTATTTTTTTGTGGGATCCAGAATAAATGGAATATAATGGAATAAATGGGTTATTATAAAAGATATTAGTACAGCATGTACACTATGTTTTTTGCTGAGATGAGGCTGCAGGACCCCAGAAGCCACATCGGCTCTTAGCAGAGCAGGTCATCCATAGGATTTCCGCGCCGTCTATGCCAGGCGTGGCAGTCCCTTGGGGCTATTTGAGGCTAACCCCCTTTTTTTTTGTGGCCATTGAATGGGTGAAAATGACCATTTTATGTGTTTGTAAATGGTGAAAATGATTTGTTTCATCAGTTAGGAATACCCTCATTTTTCCGACAAACCCAGGGAATGAACCCCAAAGAACTGGAGTGCCCGTGAGATATTGTCATTACATAAGATATTACCCACATAGATTTCACGCGAATTGCTTATGACAATCTCATGGTTTTCGCTCATCTCTCCAACTGACATCATCACCAAATGAGTTGTTGATCCTTTGGAATGTCAGATTGGAGTTTGGATCGGATCACCTTAAACAAGAGAACCATTCGTGAAATGTCGTGGGAAATCCGGAGTTTCTCGGTAGCCACCAGGCGTTTGCGAATGGCATGGCACTGGGCCGTTTACCTTAGCACCTCAGCCTCAATTGGAGGGTATGGGTGTCACAAAATGTGGCCATAGACCCCCTGATGTGGAGTTTGGCACATGAAATATGTCTTCGACATGTTCTGAAGGGGCCGGATTGTAGCTACCATAGACCTGCATCTTCAGTTTCGGGTATCCAAATGAAGATCGACAATAGACGGGATGAAACTTGATGACGGAGGCCAGATTTGCCAGATGCATCGACGGTTACAACTTTTCACGCTAAAGTTGATACTCTTCTGCGAGGTGGTTGAGCCACCCGATCAGCTGACTGTGAGGGTACCGTCATGTCAACCCAATATCGGGTAATGTAAGATTATCACCAGCATTGTGAATGTGTTGTATCCCCATTCTTGGAATTTCGTTGATATTAGTCGGACCAAACAGCTGGCAAAGAGCGCAATGCTCATCAACGGTTTGCTCCCAATATGTTTGCTTATGTTGAGATCTTGACTGTGAAATCTTTCTGTTGGTTACAAAACATATGAGCGCTTACATCATTTGTTGACTAGATTCCAATGAAATACATATCTTTTCCATGTGTTTTGGTGAAAAAATCCGAAGTACATCGTATTCCAAATGAATTCAAACCAATTAGACAATTAGAACAACAATTAGAACAACATGAAAATCCCAATTGGTTATTAGCTGTTCTATATCATTTCCCTTCAAAAATCCTGGTTCTACTGGGGATTGCTACTTCCATCCCTCCTCCAGGTGGCATCGCCGCCGTGTGCGGCTCCGCAATCTCTCCGCGCTTGATGCGCAAGGCGGTGGCGGCAGATGGAGATCCTCGGCCATAAAAATGGCTGGGGTTTTCCATGGGAAAATGCCGGATGAACCATGAATAACCATGAAAAATGGGGGATCGAACCATCGAAATGTGTGGACAATAAGTGATTCGCCATGAAGTATCAAAAATGCTGGGTGTTTCCATGAAACTACAGGGAGTTTGACCACACAAAATGAGAGGTGAAAAACCGAGAATTGCATTGGGTTCATCAAAAATGATCCAGTTTTGGGGTGGTTTTCAAGCAGCAAACCCCCGCCAATTCCTCAGTATTGGGATGGGATTGTGATCGAAGATGGGATTTTCACCTTCTATTTTACTATTACCTGATTGGTGGTTTGGGTTAATGATGGTTGATGATGATTGATGTGGTTGATGATTCAAAACTGGTTGGTGGTGACTGGAACATGGCTGGATTATGACTTTCCCATCATATTGGGAATAATCATCCCAACTGACGAACTCCATCATTTTTCAAAGGGGTAGGTCAACCACCAACCAGTATTGTTTCACCTAGATATGATAGATTGATAGTTTATCCTCTGGTAAACAGACCTGGGAGAGAAGGAATTCTTATCACTCATGGGAAAATTTATGACAGGTATCTTTGACTGGGGGATTTCAAATTGCCAGGACAGATTGCGGGTGACGCCTCTGAAAACAAATGTGGAACCGCGAAATTGTAGGGAGGTTCCAAGAGCAAATTTTTGGGTGTTCCATTGGTGGAGATGTGACCTGCCGATACATGACTTTGGGGATCTGAATACCAAAAATGCAGATCTCATCACCGTCATAAGACGGGCAGAACGTCAATATGCCTTTGGGATGGCCATGTTGTCTTTGACCAGACACAACGAGGCGCACTGAAAAGTGGCAGGTGAAGCCAAAAACCATCCATGTGCTTTAGATACCTCAAATTGGGGGTTCAGATGATGTCTAGATTTCCCAAAGTCTCACTGTTGATCATCATTTTCCCTATCAGAAGGGCCACAAAATGGGCGTTCATCTCCCATTTTCACGTCGGAAGATGCGCTTCTCAGGAATTCATCTTTGCGGAAGAGGCCAGAGTTTGACACACTTTTCCAGGTTTCTCAAAAAAAAACTGGTTTGTCGAAGGGTCCAAGGTATGCAAGCCATGCTTAGCAAAATGGGTTGCCTCCATTAGAATCTTGAAGACATCTGGGTATGGATCATTACCTATTAATACCATTTTTAGGGGGATGAACATCCATTTACCAGCTATTTTGATGTTCACCAGGGGTACAAGGTTTTGACACACTGCCATCTGAGTTGGTTCAGCTGGAAGTTTTGCTGTGCTGGTGATGGCAGGGTGAAGCCATGATGGTAGATGACCATCATCCACCAGCATGCCGCCACACGGCAAGAAAACCTTGGCGAAAGAAAGTCCTCAAATCGGAATACCATCTGGTTATGACATTCACAGTTTGCCATGGAAAATCCACCCATTTTTAAGAACGGTGAACCAACTATTTCTATGGGCCATCTATACCATGGCTATGTTAAATAACCAGAGGGTAATTTTTAATGAAAGGTAGGGTATAACATGATATAAGTAACTATCTACAGTGGAGGATTAACCAACCAGATATTAGGGGAGTTGCCAAAATAAAAAGGTAAACCCTTGTTGGAATCAGTAGTAGTTGACATTAGTTGCCTTCATTTTCATGGGATATGTGAACCTCGGCCGAAAATTCTGGTGTTGGGTATCCAGGACATGGCGGATGCTGAGGCGAAGACTACTCCTGTGATCGGGACATGGAGAGCGAAGATCAAAGCACCATGCGCATCGCAGTGTGCTCTGGGCAGCAATAGCACTGTCACTAAGGTACCCGTCGGCATGTTATTGCGTTAAACATATTGTGTGGGAATTGTAGGCAGCCTTCTTCAAACACGTTCGACATAAATCTTTGAAAAACAGAAAACATTGTTATGGGCCAGGTAGAAGCCACGATGTTGAATGACCCAAAGTACCTGGATTTGCTGCTAATTTTCTGACCCGAAGAACAAACCTGGTTTGATGGAGGTTCTTTGTACCAGGTGTTCCTCTCTTTGCCCTAAACCTTTCCAGGCAATGTCGCAGGACAATCCTCAAAATCGAATTATCCAGGCAAGAAACCCCAACCACTGTGAAGTTCAAGAATAGGATTCAACATCTCTACCCAAGGTTTCCCCAAAGTTGTCCATTCCTTCATCGATTCGTTCATTCCTGTGGCCATGTGGTCATTTATTTCGTTCCATTTAAGTCCTGTTGCAAGTGTCAGAAGTGCCTCCCCGGATCTCTCCAGGTACACTTACAACATTGGCCACTTGGCAGCCTTGGCAGCCTGTCAGGTGATGTGTAGATGCTCAAAATGACCGGAATCTATGGCACTTTGGAGCGTGGTGTTTCCAGGATCTTGACATTTGGGTTGAGTAAGGGATGTGCAACAAATCCCTCCCCAATGTTCCTCATTGTTCCTCTAGAAACCATGGTTCCATGGTAGATTTATACTTTTGGGTCTAGATTTGGGTTTTTTTTGTTCGCAAAATGGATGTCTAGACCAAGTCTTCTGAGGTGGTTACGAAGCCATGCGAAGTGACTTCGTGCCGTGTGTCCCACCAGGAGTCGATGCCTTCCTGTCTCGTGGCAGTCCGTGGGTTGTGGTAAGATCTTTAAGCTGCAAAAACCTCGTGAGAACATGTGCATCTGAAGGTTCAAGTTTTAAAGGGTTCTCATGTCTCTGTGGATACTTGTGGATCAAGTGTGCAGTTGGTTGTCTGCCCAGCCATTCGCTTCAGGTTCATAGATGTTGGGAACTCAGCACCCACGGATGGGGTGGGCTGCAAGACTTCGAAATGCTGCGTGCCCTGATCTTTTTACTGTGAGGAAGTGGGCATGAGACGCTTTGGAAAGACGGTGAAACAATGGCAAGATTTGGGTTGCTCGGCGAAGCGTCAAGGCGTCATTTCAGACATGCTGAGTTGCAGTCACAAGAATCCCATTCCCTTAAAATTAAATGTGAATACCCTCGTAAGAAAAAAAAACTGGTTAAGTATTGGATGTATTGTTTTGGGGGTTCATATTTAAAACTAGGCGGATGGGATTCATTTGGGCATGTTTAAAACATGAGCCTATTCAGTTTTTTGTTACTTGCACGTCGTCCAAGTTTTTCTTTTAGTGCAAGTCGTGCATGCTTAAGTCCAAGACAGCGGGCTGATTGATATAGGTTTGTTTGTGCAGTCTGAAAATGGGCTGCCCTCAAATTCCAGTGGCATATCATCATGTTTGCGAGTGAAATTGCCCGAACATGGAGACCCATCCCTCATTTCTGATATATATATATGTGTGTGTGTACCATCATGTGAATTATGATTTCTTCATTGCTTACATCCCCATGTTTGATCCCTGTTTCACCATGTGTGGGTAAATCTCCAATCCACATTTTATGGTGCCACAGTGAGGTTGGCACATCCGGAATTTCACTCAGATCCCAGGCCTGAAAAATCAGTGGATTTACCCTCTGGTAATTTAACATAGCTATTGAAAATGGCCATTTATAGTGGATTTACCCATGAAAAATAGGGATTTTCCATAGCTATGTTAGTTTACCAGAAGGTAACCAATCCTATTGGATCATCGATGGGCAAAGTCGCAGATGTCCTCCAGGAACTAAGCACGTTTCTGGACCTCGACTCACCAGCAAGTCGCTGATCCTTGGGAAGAAATTGTGACGATGCAGAGTGACTCGTGAGTGGTTTGACTTCTTTTCCATGTCGATTTCAGGTCATTGCAACAAGATTCAATCAGGACATCAAAAAGAGTTGTCCCCGATTTCAACCGGCTCGAAATTTGAGGCATCAAATTAGGGTGAAATCTTCAAGGACATGGGCTGACTAATGCCTTGCTGAGTTTCGCCCAGGAAATTTACACCGCCCTCCTGGCTGTTGAACGGTCCCTTGTTGCGCATTCACCCTGGTTGAGTAGTGGGATGTTCAGGGATACCCTGCATATATTGCGGATTGGGGATGGGATTCCCCTGGACGATGGCCATATGGCCATCCCAGGAACCTGGCATTGGTTGGTGGAACACGATGGAAACATCGTTCTGGATCTGCATCGCTTGCGGCACTTTGTGCAGAAACTGCGGAAGCGTTCGTTAGCCCCGTGGCAGTTGAGAGTCAGCATCCATGGGGAATGTACAACGGTGCCGGATTTTGCAAGAGATCATTTCCGTCCCAGAAAAACAAATCTTCTAGGTGTTTCGGGTTTGGTGATGTTTGGTGTTTCCCTCTTTTGACCCATACTTTCGTGGGGATCCCTCTGCCGCCAGCTGGTTCTGCTGAAGGTTTTGTTGAACTGGGGCTACCACACCGACTGCACCGGCGATGGGTTCAAATGCTTCATGACGGAAGTCTCCAGCATGCTGACTGAGCGGGTGCAATACGCAGCTCAGCAACCAAAGCAACCAATTCCCCAAAGCAGCTGAAATTGGATATGATGATGGCCACTTGATCCACTTGCAAGGTAGCTGCTTTGTTTCAGAATGTTTTCTCATTTCGAACATGCCCATGCCCAGAAGCTCATGTTCTGGCTTGAGACAGATGATGTTTTTGGCGAACAAATCTGGAAAAATTCTTCAGTTATTTTTTGTGCCTTCAACTGGAGCCCTGTGTAAACCATCACAGAAACCATCAAACCAAAAAATCCAGCTGGTTTTATGTGGTGGGAACCATGGTGGGAAGCGCATGCCGATCCAAATGTTCCCAGGTCGCATCCTCCAGGATGAACGTCCTGAAATGGAAGGCCGCTATGCTGCTCAAATCCCCATTTGGCATGCGACTTTTGGTCGGAGGGGATACAAAACTCGAAACTTATAGGATGATAGATAGGTGAGTAGGGTATGGTAGAAGGGGGAGACAGGAAACCATAGAAAACCACCACTTTCTGTCTAGATGATGATTGTGATTGCAGCACTCGCTGGGTCAACCTTTTTTGGGTTGGTCAAGGGCGTGTTTTGCTATAAATGCATAAAGGGAATACCCAGTTAAGCCATATGTGTGATCATCCGATGTTTAATGGTTTAATGATTTTGATGGTTATCATCCCCGTGTTTGGCATGTAAATCCCCGTTTGTCAAAACACCAGGTGGCCATTGAATGATGGTACCCTTTCAATACGAAATTGACCATTTTTGGGTGCTTGGATAATCAGATAATGTCAGATATTTATCATGATCATCCCCCCAGTCTTTTGATCTGTGTTTAACCCCTGCTTTTTGATGCCTAGTTATGCCGAGTTGTTATGCCCTGTTTTGGATACGGTGAAGTCCTCATTCTGGGATGCTTCAGTCCTTATGTCTTGATAAGTCCTCATGTTCAGTCCTTCAATTCCCAACTTTTGGACAGCCAAAAACACCATTTTTTGGATGGTCAAGGGTCCATTTTTGAATGGTCAGATGCAGCATGAAATCATGAAAGGAGCTGCTTGAGAAGATGCACGTGGGAAAGTTGACCCATGGTGGCAGGAGCTGGTTCACGCCACAGCGCGCTGGGTGAGGTGACTGTCCAAAGCAAAAGTCGTCATTTTTGGTACTTATGTCATCTTATGTCAATTAGATGTGTTTTTAATGAAATCACATGAAACTGTTTGTACTCTCGATGAAAAAAAAAAGAAAGTGTCAATTCTTCCATTTGTTTGATCTGAACATCGTTTTTCAGGCCAACACGTTGTCAATTTCTCTGACGTTTCAGGCAAGCTCTAATGTTTAGTTTCAGGACTAGGGACACATAGGAAATCATTTGTGAAAAGTTCTTTTCCCTGTGGTAGATTGATGGTTTTAAATCGATTTAAATCCAAGTTGGATTTATGGGCAGCTCAACTCCGATCTGTGCATCGAGCCAGACGATGGAACCTTGCGCCAACACAGCGACGATACTATAGCATCAGAAGCATCAGCTGGAATGTTATGAATCATGGCTTGCCATCTGTACCTTTGTGACTTTGAGAGATTTGACATGTTGCTTCATTCCTTTCCTCTCCATGCACTGCTTTGCAGGAAATATTTGCCTCCGAATTACTATGAAACCAACGCTGCTTGATTTGAAATGTGTGCATGCTGTGCAAAAGTGTTCGCATGTTGAAGCTGTGCAAAGGAACCATTTTTGGGGGGACCGTTCGTGAACACAGATGCTTCCAGCCAGCAGCGGCAACGAGGTCATTTTTCGGAATTTGAAACACAGCAAAGCAAGGAAGGTTAGAGAGCCTTGGTTGGTTTTAGGATGTTTGCGTGTGGTGATCTCATGACATTTATGGATTCAAAGGATTGCCACGGCATGTTCCAAGAGCTCAGCCCTTCATTGCACTGAATCACTAAAAACATGAACGACGGATAGGATATCTATGGCATCTATGGTCAATTTACCATGACTAGGCCAACCTGCAGTGGGTTTTTCTGCTTCCATTGCCAGATTTTCACGAGGTGTGTATCAATCCCACTGCTCTTGATTTCAGGATGCCTTCGAAAAGACATTTCTGAAGTGCCAAGAGCAACTTGGGTGAAGTGCCATTTCTATCGCTTCTTTTTTGGGAAGAACAAAAAGGAAGAACAAAAAGGAGACTACGATCAGAGTCACGAAAGTTCTTCCAAGTCCCGATGATGTTTTTGAGGTGAAGACAACAAAGTGGGCAGCTTCAACATGACATGCCACGGCGCCCACAGCCCACGGCCTTAGGATTCAACGAGATCAGTTTCTCCTTCCATTCTTCCTGTGGCGACTTGTCAATGCTGTGCGGATGCGTTCGAAGTTCCCATCAAGCCATTCTCGGACTTGATCAGCCAACTAAATCTATGAATATTATATGAATATTATGGACGCATCACCATTCTTTAATATCTTGACCAACAAAACTAGTTTTCTGCGATGGGCTGTGGATAGCTACACTACTGCAGTACGTAGGCATAGCCAAAGCTCTCTTTTGGAACTTGTCAATCTTGCATTGAGCATCCCAGTGGAAGTCTTTCCTGACCGTTTCTTGGTTGACTTTCAATCGCAGTTGATGTGTCGCAAAAAGAGCAGCATGAGTTTCACAATCACCTTTCATGATCTTCCACGATCTTCCACGATCTTTCATGCTTGATATGGTTCTTTCTGAGGCAGGACGAGTTAAGCCATTCCACAGAGGCCGGGCGTCGGTGAAGGGCGGGCCCCTCACATTGCCTCACAGCTCTGCAGGCCATGCCCATTCAGAGCCTGGTGGAGGATCTGGGTTACTGCATGGTGGGCACCCGCGTGGGTCGCAACTGATGGCCGCAGCCGTGATGTTTGGACAGGTTGAAGCAGGTTGAAGCAGGTTGAGCCAAGGTGGAAACAGGAGTTCTTTGGTGACGAACCTGTCTTCAACCTAGTCCAGCTCTTGGGTCACAATCAGTGGCCATCAAGAACAGCAGACATCGGAGTCTCCGCATTTACGGCTCGGGTTTGAATGGGACCAAAAGGAAGAAGTCTGCCGAGTGTTTGCAGTGGGATCGAGTGGTTCTCTGGGATTCCAGACCAAAGGTTGTGGGTCAGCGGTCTGAAACAATTGCTTGTTGATTGCAGTGTTGCACATAGATTCCATAGATCATTCAAGAATATTCAAGATCAATGTGCATCCCAGAACATCCCGGAGACTTGTCGCCATCATTTGCGGCTCGCTTTTCAGAAACACCAAACTTCTTCTTTCAACCATGGCCCGATGGAATCTACACCAGATAATCTTTCCTTCTTTTCCGTGAATCAATCCATGCTAATCCCAACAAAATCCCAATGCAACTTCTTTGTTTTTCATATCGCGCGACGTCTCCGCGACGTCTCCAGGTCTTTTCCATTTTTGGCACTCAAGCTACGCTCGATGAGGCGCCGATGCCCTTGCGACTGGTGATGTTCTAGCGGTGTGAAAGGTTGGAATATGTTGGAATCCCAAGGCTTGTCAGAATTCGGATGCGGGTTCATAAGCTGTGTCCTTTCATGAAATATATCATATTATAATTATATATATATAGGGATATATTTTTGTTACAAGGCAGTTAGTTGCTTTCATGCGGATGATTCTCTCGTCAAGGATTTCTTATGGTTAGCTCCAATCACACCGTCAGGCAGCACCAAAAGGACCACCACCCTCCAAGGAGGACTTCAATGGGAGCGGACCCAGATGACTTCGATATTTCCTCACATGTCAGGGAGAGGACATCAATGGACATCAAGGACATCAACCTTGAAAGAATTTAGATCGAGGTTGTCGAGGTTCGGATGAATTTTGAATCCTTGTGATCCACCTTGACCTGGAAGGATTGCGAGCTGATTGAGAGAGCGCTCAGTGGCTCCAAAGTGGTGGCCAGCCTCCCGGGCAAGGCAGTGGGAGATGGGTATGGGGGGTATGGGTGACCCTGAAGTCATCTAGGCACACATCATCAACTGCAATCGCATTGGAAAAGGTCATGGGCTGAGCAATCAGATAACAAAATCATACATATTCATACAATTTCCATGTGCTTGAAGAATCATCCTATGGTTTATGAATCTATTTTTCAAGATGATTCTTAAGCAACCCACATGCCACAAAAAGCTCCCATTCAAAGCGCTGAAACAGGACCTGGACAAATTGTTGACCTTCTTCCAGGAGGCGGCTGTTGGGACGGTGCGGTGTTGCTTTCGAATATGTTATAGATGTTATAAAGGTGTTATAGAGTCTTTTTATGTCTATATAATTATATATACATATAATATATATATCTATCTATAGTATAGTTATATTTGTCCTCAGGGATGATCCGAAGATACTCCGCCATGGGGGCCATGGCTCATATTCTTTTGGGTTAGAAGCATTATGAAGCCAAGCAGAAAAAGTGTCGCTTTTACAGTGCAAAAAAAACAAAGATTTTGCCGGTGTGCCGCAGTGGTAGGTTCGGATCAAGGCAGGCGACAATTTGATGAAACATGGAGATCAGGCGGGTGCCACAAGTGGAGCAGATTCAACTCATTGCTGTGGTGATGTGGTGATTCTGGACCACGGATCGTTGTCATTTAGATCCTTGCAGCTTACTTGGTTATATACTCCAGGAGATGCACCTCCATGCTGAATTCCAACTTCCCATATAAAGATGTCAACATATGTCAACCGGTGACCTGTCAAAGCAGTGATAATTGGCTTGATTAGCTTTATCATGCTTCATCATTAGTCTCAAGAGCCAGGGCATTTATCGAGGCCATTAATGGTACAGCACGTGCCATGTGGTGCCGCGGCCGAGGTGGCAGATGATGAGCCAGGCCTCTTCGTCACGAGCCTTGGACATAAAAACCCCGGCGTCTCGGGATGGCGTTGGGTGACCCTGGTGACTCAGACATCATTTCCATCAAACAGGATAGTTTATTTTACATGTAAAAGAAACATTAAATATCAAACATCATCAAACTAGAGATGTACTCGTTTCAGATCACATGGTCAGCAGAAATCCGGAAAAATTGTGCCACAGGAAAACTGGGGAGCTGGATGTCTATTTCCCAGATGGCGGCCAAGAGAAAAAGGCTTGGATGAATCTGCCCAGCTCTGAGTTGGGAATGGCTCAAGATGTTCCGCAAAAAAACATGGATCTTTGATCATCTAGACAATTATTATCCCAAAAAGATGATGTTTCATAATAATAATAGATACAAAGATGATACGAAATACATCTAAAGACTGAAAAAATCCCAACCATTTCTGGGTCCATAAAGGTACCCCCCTTTTTTTGGTGCCATGGCTGCCATGGCAGGTCTTCGCCTATGAAGAGAGTGGTCAAGTGGTGGGTGAGTTGGCCGTGCTGTTCAGGGCACCACGAGCTGCCACGGTGAAGGCGATCCCGTTATCCCATGGGTTTTTTGAGTGTTGAAAATAGGAATCCCAGGAATCCCTGCAGGATTTCGCAAGAAAAGTGTGGGGTGAAGCAAATGGCTATCACTATGGGATTCTAACAGACATAAGCTGGGAGATAATCGTATAACCCCTACAACTATGGTTCTATAAACAACTTAGAACTGGAACTGCACCCCAATGCTTCTCCCTTGTTGGTAGTCATTCCATTCCAGATGTGGATTTGTTTTGAAAATAGGTCACTTCAAGATCCAATGGTTTTTCATCATGTTGCCAATGAATTGATACATTATCGCCCATTTTGACATAACCCCATTTCCATTCTGCACTGGAACAATGTTTGATGTTTGATGGTTAAATTGCCCTTTTGGCTAAAGATCAAAAAAAACAAATTTCGAAATCCCAAGTTTTTTTTGGTTTCTTGGTTTCTGTTGATGTCGCAGGCACGCACCGACGCGGTGTTGCTCAGCGTGGATCGCTGTTCCTTCGAGGCTTGCGGTGGACGATCCGAAGGATCCATGGCGAGGTGAAGAGCTCAGTAAACTCAAAAAGACACCTCGGGAAGGGGAGAAAGGGTGAAAATGAAGATGTGAAGATAAGTGAAACAAAAAGTTCTGGGGATTGAATTCTTTATTGGCCGGACATTGCTAGTGTGATGCTTTCGTGGGTCTGGGCATGATGCCAAGATGAAAAACGGCATTGCAATATTCATGGTATTTGGATTGTTTGTCACAGTTGTCGCGTGAGAATTGGGTTTGCTGATTTGCACACCTAAGTAACTATGTCCTCGGTGTTCGTGTTTTTCTTTCGTTTCAAAAAAATCCGCAGTTGTCCTTTTCTTCTCGCGGTTTAGGCCAAAATGTCTCAAGAAAAAAACTGCCTAGATGTCCGAACTATTTGCTTCCGCATTTTTCGGTGTGCCTTGTCTGTTTTCCTACTGTTCAGTGTTTTTTTCTGAAGGTGTTGTATAGTTTGCTGTTTTGGCAATTGATGATTGATGTCTATTTGTTCAGTTTATTTTACGCATTTCCTTTGTTGAAACATGCAGTTTGCATTATGGTTGATTATGTTTTGTTTCATTATCATTATCAACTGTTGATTTACATCATTCACAGTTCATAATTTCATTGATGAGAAAGTCTCCGTTGATTTCCCCAGTGTGCTCGCTGCGTGACCATTTTGTTTTTACCTGACATTCGCGGCTCTATTTCACCTTAAAAGCACTCCAGTTGGAAATATCTAACCGGTATAAATGTTAGCTGCTATTTGAGCTATTCAATCAGTTCAAACATCTTCCTTTCATTGCATGACTTCATCGCAGACAGTTGTGGGGCGGAGGATAAATCAAAATCCAGATGCTCTTCTGGCCTCTGGCGCTGCTGCCGGCGTTGCAGCAGGTGTCAAGCTGAGAATTTCACCCATTTCCCACAGCTCCGATGTCGTTGACCTGGGCGGTTTGAGGTTTCAATGCACCCATTGCGGGTATTTTCTTTGCTTCAGAGGCAAGGCACCAGCGGGCAAATGACAAGATTTCGTTGAGTTGCCCTCAAAAATGAACAAAAATATATAAAAATGATAGGTTTGCTGCAGATTGGATCGTAATCGGCTCACTGAGAGTAAGTGCAAAGCTTGGTGAGGTCCAACCGCTGTGCAGGTCGTTAGACCAGGTGACGACAACTCCCTGGATCTCACAACAAGGTGAGAAAATGAAGCAACGGGAGCAATGGGAGTTGAATGGTGTTTTCCAGCCCCATGGATATCATGGGCAATAAGGGTGCAGCATTCTGCCCAGCTTTGTCTCGAAATGAACATACCCACACAGTTTGGTTGTCCACCAGTCCACCATGACACTTGATGACACTTGTTTCATAAACCGTCCAGGCTGCTTGCAGCAGCAGTGAGCGCTGCTGTGGTTCAATCTTTTCTACCGGCGCGGTACCCAGAGGCCATGCATCGAAATGCGGATCTTGGAGTCACCTCGGAGTCAACATACATCAGCATGGCCACATGGCCACATGGCCACATGGCCCAAGTCCCATTTTGACTAAGGGCGGCCCCGCCATCAAAACCACGAACTTCTCCTGGGACGGAGGGAACGGCGCTGGGCCCTCAGGTGAGGCAACATTTGGACTAGTCACGCTAGTATACGCTGGTATACGCTAGTCACTGTCCAGCTTGAGATGTTTGCACAGCTTGCGCGAGCTCCCTTCACACCTTTGATTTTGTGGCTACGGCTGTAGTTTCTGTGTTAACCTCGGAAGGAGTTGTTCCTCTTCATCATTTTGGGTGTCCTCACAGGCTTGAAGTTCAGTTGTAAGAACTTCCGCAGCTCGAAACGTCTTCCAAAACGCTGCTTCCCACCTCAAATAAGATTACAACGTTCGGCAACTGCAATTTTTTGTATCTACCATATTTCTTCAAACAGTAAAGCTCTGATACCACCAGCCAGGAATGATCGCCTATGGCTACAAGAAGATCGTGGCTTCAAGCCGCGATATCATCACCTGGGTGACAGATCAAGGAGTACCTAACATTTGGCTACCCATCGTGCGGAGCTCAGATTTCCCAGGTGACAGCAGCATTTGAAGTGTTTGGAAAGTGCGGCTTTTTGCCCTTTTCTCATGTCCAAGTGTGATTTCTGGAAAAATAAACGTGTTATGTTTTTGCTGTATGAGCACATCAAAGAGTCAACCTGGTTCAACCTCACAATGCAAAGCAGGTTGGATCACTTGGATCGGTCGGATCAATCACCGTGTGTCACCGTGTGTCACCTGCACTGAGGCAGGTGCGCTTGTGACGGTCCTCATCTCTTTGCTCACGTGCGCCCGTGTCCAGTTCGATGGCTTCGGCGTTTGGGAGCCAAGGCAAGTTGTTGACCCTAAAACAGCAGATGTTGATTAGAAGATGATGAAGATGATCAGATCTCCTAAGCGAAACCTCCAGTTTCATGGCACCTAATTGAGGAACATGTCCAATACAAGCAGATTGACCCTGGAAATGGATAAGAAGCTGTTTGGCAAAAGGTTCATTTTCCATGAAATTGAATAATGATTTTTTTTGCAGCTCAAGCCCATGTGTTTCCCACGTGTCTCTAGGTCTTTCCTGACCCTTAAGACGTTGCATCGCCAAGGCAGTGAATGAGGTGCTGCGCGATGCCTCTGAGCCCTTGGGTGAAGCAGCATCCAACCTGTCGCTAGCACCGTTGATCGAGGCAAGAATGGAAGTGACTAGGGAAGTACAAAGGAACAAGGTGAAGTAAGATGGCCGATGGCCCATGGCCGGAAGAATCGGTGAGTTCGTCAAGGTGCAGGATTGGATGAGAAACATGAGAATTTATGTGATTTTATTTGCAGATTTGGTGCTCTGGTGCTGCACCGCCAGAACCGTGGCTCCATTGGCCTCTTCGGTGCAGCGCCGCTGCTGGCCCTAATGGCTTGGGCTCCCAATCGGGTTCAGCACTGTAGTTTTATCGTGTTTTATCCATTTATCCATTTGGTTTCCAGTCACTCAAGGTGCTCAAGATCTTTTCCACTGCCTTCTCTTCAGTCAGTGGTCTAGTTGGAGGCAGGCTAATTCGTTTCCATTGATTCGTTTCCACTCAATCCAGCTCACCAGCCGCATGTCCACCAGCCGAACTTGGCTGCCAGAGAATCCGACAGTAAACAGAAGAGATTGGATCGATGACAGGAACCTTCGCTCCGTCCATTTACATCGGAGCCTGCCTTGGCGGCGCGCTGGGTCGCATGATAGAGGCAACGAATTGGCGATGTTGAAGTCTTGTTCATCTTGTTCCAAAGTGGAAATTCTTGCATAAAACTTCAGTGAAATAAAGCAGCGCTCACCTGACAAAAGGAAACTGTTTTGGGGCGTCCGGACATGTGGCCACAAGTTGGGGACTTTGACCCTTGGTGAGTCGCGAGCTGTTGACTTCAGGGGGCTGCCATCGCCCACTCGGCAACTTGGCGAAAGTGGATTGCCTCGCAGCCCTGTTAAAAACTCCTGCGTTGTGATTGGAATCAGAATGAAATCCTCTGTGACGTTTGGTCCTGTGGTCTGGGGCACAGCTTTCACAGGCAGCCACAACTTATATTGTTGTTGGCATGGCATCTATGCTGGCTGCGAACTGTAGTGCGGGCGACTGAGTTGCTTTCGGCCTCACTAAACGACGGATTTTCGCATTTTACACTGAAGAAAGCACTTGATACAAACCATGACTAGACAGAATTGAAAACATCAATTAAACACATATCAATTTCTCAACCAAAACAACTAAACAATATTAAACGATATTAAACAATACTAAACAATACTAAAAACGTTTCATCGAAAGTCCAATTTGTGACCAACAGGGCATCGGCTCAGGTGCCCATCACCTCAGTCGTCCTGGCCATGGAGCTGGCGGGCGGCGCCAGTTACGAGGCCATGGGGAACCGTGGGCACCGTGCACCGTGGCATTCCTAGCCTCGAAGGATTCACAGCTTCCTGCAGATTCGCCAGGCCACTCTTCCATTGATCACAGGCATTGGTGTAGCGCTCTACGTGCGATGCTCAGTGGGTAATGGTTTCAACGTTTTGAAAGTTTCTTGTTGAAAGCTTGCTATTTTTCCACTTTTCAGTTTGCCAATTTGCACAGATTGAACATGGTGTTGCAGACTGTCACGTTTCAGGTACTTAATTTGTTTGGAAGCGCCAGGTGTCTGCAGTTCTGCTTCCTGCCTTGTTAGACGGCTTGGACCGCGATGCGGCTCTGCAAAGGCAAGGGCACATGTCACCGCATGTCACTCTTCCAGTGAGGAGATGTGAGGAGTGTTTCTTCTCGTGGTTTTCACATCGTTCTTGGCGATTCAGCAAGAGCGCTTCTTGATTTGGCCGCATAGAAATTGTCCGTTCAACGCGTCAATCTCACGTGTCTCTGTTTGCTTTTAAACATGTGCTTATTGGTGTGGATTGGTGAAAGGTTGGGCGAAGCGGTCAGGAGCCTAGATGTTGCTCATTTATGCTTGCCATCAGCTTCAGATCGCTGCAGTGCCCCATGCTGATGTGGATGGTAACCTTTGCATTGGCTTGCATGAAATTGTATTTCGGTTTGGCAACTTGAATGTGACAAATCAACTTGCGCAAAGGCCGAAGATACTGGTTTATAATTAAATTAAAGTTAATGAATCATCAAAAAATAACATATCAGAAAGGATTGCTCTCTCTAAAAGGAATATCAGAAAGGATTGCTCTCTCTACAGGACCTTAACCAGCTCAGCTCAGCTCTTCTCACAGCTTCTTAATTCTTCAGAGCTTATTTGACCCCTGCTTAGCTTATCCCAGCAGCTCATCTTACTTAACTCATCTTTTCCTCAGGTCATTTTCTCAACTTATCTTAGCTCTTCTTAACTCTTCTCGGTTCTTTATCTTTGCTTTTCTCAGCTTATTTAGGTTC
>CAMXCT020005157.1:69754-167254 GCA_947184155.2 Cladocopium goreaui
TTCAATAATAAAATTTAAAATAATATCTCCAAAAAACAAAACAAAACCTATAAATTTCTACTCATGTACTTTCCTTTAAATTCTCTACTTTACCCTAATCTTCTTTATTTTATTTTTTTCTACTCACCTCCACTTTATTCAATTCTTCTTTACTCTACTCCTCCCTACTCTAATCTACCCTTTTCTATACTTTATTCTATTAAATCCCCGCAAAACAAAAATTTCTCTCCCGATAAACGTTATTTAAAAAAAAAAATATATTTCCTATTCAAAATCATCATATAAGTAGGATTTAGGTCATTAACCACAAGCCTTCAATAAAAAATATTATATAATAAAATTTCCCGCAAATATAAGATAAAATAAAAACCTACGAAAAATATCCTATCATACATCTATATAAGGCATTCCTTTTTACGTCATAAAAAAAATTCAAATTATTTTTATGTTTAGTAATCTTTTTGTCTAATAATAGTAGATTATTTATATAAATAATCTAGAGGAATAAAAATTCCCTAAATAAATCCTAGTCCCAGTCCAAAGCATCGTACCATTGCGATTTGCATCAAAAATTCAACATACCCCAAAACATATAACGAATTTAGAATGAGGTATCTAACAGCACTTCCCATAGACACAATCATTACGAAACGACTTCAAATAAGACGAGTAAGGTCTACTACCCAGTATCTTTTCGCACACCTAGATCTTTTTTTTTCTGAGACTTTCTCTTTTTGATCTTATTTCTATCTCTTCTCTAATTCTTCCCATCTTTACTTTTTAATCTGCCCATATTGTAGAAGTTTGTCTTCTAAAATTCCTTCGAATATTTATCTTCGTACTTCAGCTTTCATTTTAATAACATCTTGCCTCTTTCACAAAAATAATAATAACTATTTCATTTTCCATCGTTATCATTGCCTTTTCTTCTATCTATAATGTTTTTGTTTATATTTAGATTTAAGTACCTTGCTCCTGTACGCTCTCAGGTCATCCGTCGTTTAGTTTTTTCTTCTAATATTTATCAAAAAATCATTATATTAATTATAATTTTTGCTTTTGGAAATATTTTTCAGGTTTAGTCTCTGGCTCAGGCTCAGGCGTCCTTTCAACATTCAAGGTGCTGTGCTTTGAATTCCCAAACTTTCAAAGCAAAGCCAAGTAAGTGCAATGCAACTCCAAAAGTCCTTCCGTCTATAGAGGTAAAGATAACCTGGCAAATCAAAGTAGTAAGCACCAACCAATGAACATAGTTTCCCAACAAAATGCTTGCCAACTGCTTGAAACTGGCATCGCTTCCAGTCAAAATGAACAAGCTTTGAAAGATGTTGAAACTGCCAACAATTTGCCCGCTCAATAGGTCCACATCAGGGATGTTTTTTTTCTCCATTCTAAGGGGATGGCCCAAATCCAATGGTGGAGCTTCGGATTTCGCCACCTGGCGGGAGCTAATCGAAGGCTAGGCTTTTGTGGGCTACGGGAGATCCAACCTTGGCAGACTTTTTGATTCATATTTTTTGGGACGGCGGCTCAACCCCATGCCTTGCTATCATCAAAGATCACCCAGGAGCCACCCTCACCCCGTCGCCTCAGTTGCCGCAAAGGGATCTACAACGTGGGTAATTATTGGCATATGAATATCACTATTTCTTGCGGTCTTTTTGAACCATCCTTATTCCCAACAGCGAATCTATTGCATTTCAGTCTCTGGGGCCGGGCGCCCCGAAAAACCGGAACAGTCCTGGAACCTTGCTGGAACCTTTCACTGTTGGGTTGCCATGATGCCTTTCATAAAGGCATTTAACATACCGCGTCCCACAACAAGTGACTGAGGGAAGTGCATGTGGCAAACATAATGCCCATGAGAGGTGTGCTTTCCAATGTGGGACACAAACCCCAGGAGTTCGTACCTCGCACTTCTGTTCGAAAACTGCACCAATTCGCAATGCTGAGATCAACAGTAGGCAGCTGCTGTAAACCCATTAAAAAAATCAATGCTAGATTCAGCCTAACCATGAAACGCCAAGTAGTTCATCCATTTTCATGCAATCTTTGTTTGAAGATGTTTGAAGCTTCCAACAGGCATCATCGCTGGGCACTCGCCCACGCCATCTTCATTGTCCACTCGACTCGGCCCGGCCTGGAGCGCCAGGGAGCACTGAACCCAACGGTGGCAGGAAACAATCCATTTTTTGCTGGTCTTATCGTTGTTTTTTGGGAACATTTCTAGGGGTTCATGGAATGGGCAAAGAGTTGCCTACACTTCCACTTTTTGTCTTGCACCATGGATCAAAATAGCGTTGAAACAACCCCTGGAAGACACGTTGTCCATGGAGAGTTTTGTCCGCTTCAGTTCTTGAGCAAAACCATGTCCAACTTCATGTCACACTTCGTGAAAAAATGGAAGTATGTTTAAAGTTTAGCCAGGAAAGATCCCGACCCTCGAGGGAGCAAGGGTGAGATCGGGTTTCCACATATAGCCCTGTAGATTCTGAAGATTTAACTTGCCAGCCTTCAGCAATCAGTCATCAGTCGGTCATCCCCTCAGTTTTGCCCAGCCACCGCTGTGCCACTGCCATTCACCGCAGCCACGGCTGCATCCAGATCGTCTGCATGTGAGAAAAGCCTTGGGAGGTAAGCCGTGGGAAAGGACCCACATCAAAATGGTGTACTGACAACCACGCAAATAACAGTTGCTCATGGACATGTCCCTGTAGGATTTCCACGATCATGATCATGATGATGATGATGATGATGATGATGATGATGGATGATGGTGGTGATGGTGGTGGTAGTGGTGGTGGTAGTGGTGATGGTGATGGTGATGGTGATGGTGATGGTGATGGTGATGATGATGATGATGATGATGATGATGCTGATTCTGATGCTGATAGTGGTGGTGGTGATGATGATTGCCGCTACAAATATCAATGTGATTATCAATGAAACTTTCCCTAGTACGAAGCAATGGCTGTTCATACCTAGCACCAATCGAACCCACAATCTTCCAAAACACATAATTTATCGAAGATGAAGTAATGATAAGTAATGCACAAGCAGGAGCGATGCAAAGTGCCGGTTGGCCATGTCAATGGGCTACCCATCGCACCAGTCTTTCTTGGTACCCGCCAATCTGGCCACGCTGGAGGTAGACTGCGTGCTTCTTGACGACGCAAGTGCCACTCCAATTGAAGGCATTAAGTCCTTAAAAGTCCCATGGCAAAGATATTTTGGCATTGTCGCAGCTTGTCGCAGCTTGTCATTGTAGGACACCCATCGATAATGGCCATGGGTCAATGCTACCTTCGTTCCTTCGGTTGTTGACGTCGTGGTGGCAGTTGGCACAGAGCACAGCGGGCAGTTGGCGATATCAGTTTTGTTCATCCTGCCTTGGGGATTGCTTGGGTATGTGGCAGTGCCTAACAATGTGAGACTTGAAAATTACAGCCTAATATCAGGAACGAATTCCGGATCTCCATCGCCGTAGGTGTTCGCTGGAAACCCAGCCTAAAGGTGACTTGTCAATAGGTTTGGACATGCCCGAAGCTCTTTGCATGGGTAGGATGGAACTGCAAGCCCATCAGTACAAAGCACCATTGAAAGGGCAACATAAAGCCCCAGTCGCAAATACAAGTATGATGTTCAACTACCCATCTGGGGCTGGAACGCTGCCAACAAAAACTGGTGACATGATAATCATAATGACCTAAAAGAATCAACCAAATGTGGACCTGTTGATTCTTTGCTGCAACCTCCCATGTGAGCGCCATGAAGATGTGAGCCATGAAGTGCGTTGAAGATATGATTTGGCTTTTGCTGGGCATCCAGCCAAAACCTGAAGCGCCAAAACATGCTCAGTCCACAACTTGACAACTAAATTTTACGATCTAGCCGAAATTCGGCAATTGAAATTCTGTGCACATCTTCATCATTCACCAATCCACACAAGGGCCATTTCTTTGGACGAGTTGCCCCTACCAGAATGACTCACTTCCCCACACCGTTGAACCCCACAGGGCGACACCTGGCCACAGGGGCCCCGGCCAATCGGCGGCTCGCTCCACACTGTTCATGCACCTGGGTATGCCAGGTGGCAAGGTTTGGGACTCATTTCTTGCCAATTCCTATCATTTCATGGTAAACCACATTGTTTTTGTACATCTTTGTGCGCTGAATTGAATGTTCTGTTTGCAAATAGATCTATATATACATAATATATATATATGATTACAATTGTTTAAATGTTATTTATGAGGTTGTATGCCTCCTATGGATTTGTTCCGTATGAGAAACATGGAGACTTTTTCTAAGTCTCAAAATACACCATCCAGAATAGATCAAAATAGCATGTATCTGTTGGAGGGCCTCAAATCTAAGTCCAAGAGCAGCCAAGGCACGACTTCAGGGCCGCTCGCACATGGGCTTCTGCAAAGCCCATGGAGCACAACGTGGACACTGCTTCAGGATCAAACCTGTGGGCGTTTCTGGATATCCCCCGGTGTCACTGTTGGCTGCGGCTGAGATCCAGACCCAGCGTCACCAGCAGGTTGGGCTCCTGCGACGAAAATCGCTGGAAACTCCAGCATCAATATCGTTTGAAAACCGACGATCACCCGCCAGTCCAGCAGCAGGCGGCAAATTGATGTCTGGATCTTCACTGTGTTCGAAGAACCTGCACGGGACTCACAAAACGTCACCCTGCTATGAACCCCACCATTCTTGGGACACTTGGGACACTTTAGGCATGGGGTCCACTACCACCCACCCCGGCACCAGGCGCAGGCTGCTTCGGCCCCCGAGTTGTTGACGGCGAGGCTGGCACGTTTGGCCTGGCAAGACATTGAAATTGAGGGGACAATTTTGGGGGGTCGAACCATTTGACCAATTGTGGAACGGGGATTCCTTTAAAAACTGTTGGTTTCTTAGATCTTTTGCACTTTTTAATAATCATGATTTCGTGGATGATATGTGAACTCCAGTGGATATCAAGGACTATTGTGCATCCCCAAATAGTTTTTACAGGGTCCAAGTCCCATGGCTGAGCCCTTTCTCACCGCATTCTCACCGATGCCCATGGAGATCAACTGGGCCTGGAGCATCATGATGGGATCAAACAGTTTGGGGATATAAGGGGGATATCACTATGATATTATCGTGGATGTTGATATATTGTTGATATGTTAAATCTCAAAAGCCTCAGGAAATTTAGAAGGATCTTGTATTTTAATTGTAAGGAGGGGGATACTATATGCTGGTAAGCTCACATTAAGTGATTGTGCCAATGTCCCCATGGTCATTTTCTATAGCCTATGACATGCATGGTTGGTAAGCACCTTCTACAAAATCAAAGAAGCGCCAGCCATGGGGCAACCTGGGAGCTGGTATGGTTATGGGTTAAGAATAGTTTCAGATCTGGGAACCACACAAATTCGGTCATTTTGCCCCAAAACAACCAAATTCTTTGGGTACCATCTCCGTACGATTTGTCTCAGATAGGGGACCCTAGAATCCCAGTCTATTTTCCCAATACAAATGACAAGTTGTTGGGCCCATCCTCCAATTTAAAGCAAACTCACCACCTGTGACCGCATGGAGCGCGGCCCATCTGAGCGCAAGGGCGACGATCATTTCATCTGCTTCTGGAGCCGCAGCTGGCCTAAGGATAGGGCGATAAGGCACAGCTGTCTGCGGTCCAAACTTTTGACCGTTTACATAATTTTCATTCATTTACCGTTTACCCATCTTGATCTCATCTTGATCCCATCCCATGTGAAAGAAAATCTCAAAGGCTGCAGCGGCGCAGCGGCGCCACGATCATCCGGCTCTTCTGGCATCTCCTCTTCTCCTGGAGACCAGCGTCAGGTGGCCATAGCCACCAAGTTTTGTGGGAAAACACAAGGAATCAAACAAAATTCATGGAGACCAGCCGAATCATCAACAAACAAATGGGCGTAGAAGCAAAGAAATGAGGATTGAGTAAACCGTGAAAAGCAAATCGTGTTTCCTCGCTGGGAGCCACGTGGTCTGGATACATTCACTGCAATTGCTGAAAAATTAGAATCCCAAACAGGCAATTTCTGCATCATCCTGGCTGAAGCCCCTTCCCTCGAAGATGCTCCAAATTCAATGTTTCAGGCCTCGATGGTGTCCGACCCCGGGAAGTTTGGAGCTTGGAAAATCACTTCCCATAGACCAACACGGCAATGATTTGCCATGGAAAAACCCATGAAGATTTTGTTGTGATGAGGAAAGCACTTACATTTTGGGCCACTTGTTTCCGTTTCCATCGATACCAAAGGGTAATAGTTCATACATTTGGAGGTCCTCGAGAAAATGATTTATCAACTGTGATTTGGTGGGCGAAGATTATGAGATCTTAGCAATCAAATGTTCCAAATGCAAATCTCATGGGTTTGGTGGCCTGGTTTGGTCAGGACCCTAGTCACAGGTCGCTCTGAGGCCGGAACATTGGAACCTGTCGCATCAGGGTGAGTGGTTGACCTTTTGAGATCCACTGAGAAAACCAATCATCTTCTGAAGTAGAAACCCCAGCCAGGAAAAACCTTTCCAAGTATGCCACAATTCGGATGGGGGTGTTTCCAAATGGCCAATCTGCAGGTTCGTAGGGCCCTGAGCAATTTGACCCACGTCCGTCGCTGATTACGTCCAATCAGATAAATCAGATCCCTTGGTTTCAAACATTTATTTGGATTCGCATTATTTTTATTTTTTGTTGCTTAAAGATTTCCATCTCACCTGTGAATCTCCATTGTTTTGGGAGTGCATACCCGACATCAGACCAGGCGGGCGAAAGGCTGGCTTGGAAGTGCAACTGGGTGCACAACCAACTTGTGACAAAACTATCCACCAGTGAAAACTCAATCTCGCCTGACCAATCCTCACCCCAGGGAGCTCAGGCAAACTTTGAAGTCACAAAACACGACCCAACAGATTCAATAGACCGGGCCAAAGGCAAAATACATTAACATTCCTTACCCCCGCACACAAAAAGCACACTCATTGATCATCAATCATTAATCTGCATCCCTGATTAGATGCAGAATCAGAAACAATGGAATACAAGAACTCAACAAACGTTAAAGAGACACATGCGCCGATCCGTCACCCTGATTCCATGCGCAAACTGAGATACAGTTTGGCTAAAACGCAACCAGCCCAAAAAAGTCCAAAAAACATCATGTCGCTGCACGACCATGTCGCTGATAAACCGCCCGGCACAACACACCATGATTTTTTCAATCGCACAAGCAGCCCAACAAATCACACGAACCTTTCCCACAGATCATGAAATTTGGACATGAGAAGATTTGCAAGCGGTCGTCATTGATTTGTTTCTAACCCCGACAAATACCTTTGCTGATTCCTACTGCGATATGAGTCGCCACAACCAGCCGTGGCCTTGCAGTCCAGCTTGGCAGGACACCACTTCTCATCGACGTAATATCGGCGGAGCTGCACCAACAAATACCTGCAGATTGACCAAGTTGGGTATGTCTCAAAATCGAGGACCCATAGACATAATCGATTCTTGAGATGGAAACTTGTGGGATTCCTATGCACGATCACTATGGCAACTGGTAACCAATGGATGCCCATCCGAAGTTTAATCAACATATATGGTGAACCAACCAGTGAAATAATTCCTCAATTCAATCAACATTACTGGTTGTACCACTCAAAGAATCACCAATTGCATGAAGACAGATATACATAAATATTGGGGATGGGTGAAAACCTTGTAACTCTGGCAATCATCTGTACAGCTGGGAAATGGATCCATAGTAAGTCAATCCTTGTAAGCATTGTATCGAAAAAGGTATGGATCCATAGCCATCACAAAGCATCAACCAGCCTGGGCATCGTCGCCATCCGAGTCCTTGGAGTCAGTTGGCGTCAATCTGCCCACGTTGGAACCACTTGGAACCAGGCACTTCGAGGTCCCTTGGTGCCCCAACGTCTTGGACGCTGCACTACCTCGGAACTGGATACCCTCCTGGTGCGGCGCTTCCGACCCTTTGTTTTTCCACAAAAAATCAAGCATTTTGGAAGGCTTCCCAATTCTGATTTGGTGATTTGGGGCTGCCCAATTCTGGACCCATCCAGCATTGTAGAATCTTTTGGGAAAGGCTCCTCCTGTGCTGCCAACCGCGCCAGGCAAGTCCTCAGCTCAAAATCTCGTCCATCATCGGATAAAAAGGGGACCCGGAGATGAACGGATTTATGTACTAAGCCAGGATTTCTGAACTTCTTTTTTGATTGGACGAAGGGGTCAACCCGATTCTTTCAAAGACATGTGCCATATAGCAGACTTACTCCATTCAATTGCAATCTTTCAAGACCAATCCATTCTCCCCAGCACATCCAGTGACCGTTTCATCGCTTTCAAGATGGTGCTTTCAAATTTGACCCAAATTTTTGATAGAAAAAACCACCCAACATGACATCTGGTGTCACCCAACACGCCACGGCACGAGAGCTGAACCAATGGCTTGGGCTCTTCGACACCTGGCCATCGGATCAGATGGGAAGGTTTGGGGTTGGAAGAAATGGGGAACTGTCCAAATTGGGGATCTCCACAAAATATTGGGCTTGATCAACAGAAAGGGAGATTGGCATATGATTGAACCAAGAGACATGAACGAGCTTAAGTATCATCCAACAAAATCGGAAATGCAACCAACAAAATGGCAGCACAATCTCAATGAACATGCATGATGTAAAGCGCCAAGGTGAATGATGGCCGCTACCATTCATAAAATGATTGGCCAGAGCTTCCCCATGCCTTCCGTCTTCAGCTTCTTTGGGTCCTTCTCGTCCTTTTCATGCGCTGCTTTGTAGGCCGTCACCTGTGGAGGTCCAATTGGACTTGAAAGCGCTATGAAACTTTCATGCATACAAAGGATCCCGAACTATATGCATCAAATAATTTATATAGTTGATATGTAGTCACAATAGGTCATGGTGACATCATTTATCATTTTGAAATTATATTGTCTTCGGTCTTTGGACATGCACTAGATTCCAAACTTTGGCAAATTTAATGAAGAATCTTCCATTTGGTGCATTGGAGACACATTGCAGAAAGGCAACCCAACGGTTCTGAAATCCGAAGAATCTCAAGGAAAGCAACATGTATAACTCTCTCTCTCTATCTCTATCTATCTATCTACCTATCTATCTATCTATATATATGTGCATATATGTGAGAATGACTCATGCATTGCGGCTGCACCTCAGCCAGATTCTCAGCATCCTCCAGCTTTACCTCAGCCGTAGCGGTTGCCACGAGGTCAAGAGGTGAACCAACGTCCCCAAAACATGTGGCCGACATGTTATTGAGGTGTTTTTGGGGGTGTTTAGCTTGAGATAATTTCGAGAGAAACGTGGCCAAAGATACAAATGAGAATGTTGCCCGAAGCTGGTGATTTTGCGTCAACTGACGATCCCATCATGGCACAAACAGTGGCAGTACTTGGCAGTACTGGAGTCAGGGCTGTGTACTTTTTCCCTGACGGATTTGCCAACATTTGGCACATTTGTAGAGCTAAAATGGTGGTCACAGGTAACATTCTGTCTCAGGCCTTGGCCCTGACATGAGGTGATCCGAATTGTGCTAAGGGTCGCACTGGTATTCCAAGCATGGTTTCTTGCGTTCTGCTGTACCTGACAAGAGGTTCAGCAATGATAAATCAGGCTGAGTCTAAGAAGCCTTGGTTCTAATGGTCGAAACATCTCCAACTGTGTAACTAGTCTTCTGGAAAACGCTGGGATATTTGAATATCTACATTTTCTCTGCCATTTTACATGGCTAAGCTCAGATACCCTCCATAAAATTTCCCAAAAACTAACCTTTCATCAAGCGTTCGTCTCCCGTGGGGGGAACCCGTCTCCGACCGAGTCACTTCACTCGTCGGCTGCCGCTGCTCTCTTGCATTCTCTCTTCCACCTTTTTAGAAACACTTGGCCCACAAAAAATAGCAATCCATAGATAATGTATATAAATTCAGTGATACATGGCGATGTATGATATATCAGATAAAATGTATGCATATCAATAGAATATATATATATATACACATGCACACACACACACTGTTCTACGTATATGTAAATACGTATATATATATACTGGAATGTAGACTCCATTCATGGTTAGAGATGTTATGGCTTGGTGATATTTCCATGGCGCCCTTTCCCTTAGGGCATCAGATTGGAAACAATTGGAACCAGCAACCCCTAAACAGAAAGAATTGTGGGTCTCCAAGTAATGACAGTGGAATGAACCACGACAATCATGGATTGGAAGAGTATGCTATACTATCTATTAGTAATGAACTACAACATATTTAGGGATGCTTTAGGCAGCCCAAGAGAGAGCAAGCAAAAGCAGCCCCCGTGAGTGAACATCAGGGTTCCTGACAAACAACATCCAACAGTCCATACAACCAAAGGGTTTCTCTCCAAGGACCAATGCAATGCCATAAAAACAGAAGAATCCCTTCAATAAACTGCGATCTCTACTGATGTTGTGGGCACCGAGACAAACTCGACGGGAGCGCGGCGAAATCGAACATGCCGGAGGTGGGGCCTCAAATTTTCGGAACCAAACATCTGGAGACCCGAAGCAAAATGGCACCAGTGTAATAGGATTCAAGTGGGTTCAATGGAAGCTGGGTCCAAAATATTTCAAATTTATGGGGTTCGATGGAAAGCTCAGAATTTGTGCTTCGCCGCTGTCAGCCCTCATGCAGCCATCCAATGAGAACCACGTCGACGAGGACCCACGGACAGCTCAATCTACGCACTCGTTGTCCTAACAATATTTTCAGCTGTCCCCAAAATAGATAGGCATAGGAACCACAAACCAAGTAGGATATCTGTGTCAAAGTTCAAATCAGGAATCCTCAGTCATTTTCCATGTGTTGTACACAATTCTAACTCATGTCTTGGATGTATGGGATCCATCAAAACGACTCAATTTCGTCTTCGATGGTTAAATCCTCCATTAACCATTGGATGGTGCTTAACCGGCTTAACCATTCATTCAAAGCTCCCTATTTTACCCACTTCTGCCGAGGGACGATCCCCTATGACCCGAGAACCCAGAGCGCTGCGCTCGGCACGCGTCAGCTGCTCCAGGAAGTACTGGCATGGCCAGCAGGGGAAAGAAATTTGCTGCGACCCTGGGTTACCGGCTGGCCATCGATGGATCAGAAACCACCAATTCTTGGAGATATCAACATTTCAAGCCATTTCCATTTGATAGGCTTGTCCAACTACATGCAAAGAGAAGTCTAGATGCCTTGCAAAATACTACGCATAATATATAATATATACATATACTTGTCTAAGTCCGCGCGTGGAAGTGCAATACCAATGCAAAACGCATCGGATATGCCAGCGCCTGAATGAATTCGGCGGCATCTTGTTGCCTGGAGGCTGATGGCAGCAGTGGCTTCATGCTGAGTGCCGGACTCATTTCTCCATATGGAGGGATGATGAGGAAATGCCAACAGTCAATTTGAGCATCTCAAACTTTGTCCCCACATGGCCAGGACACTAGATCTGGACGCTGCGATCTGCAAAATGCGATTGCTGATGTCGCATTTTTGTCGATTCTGGATTTAAGATTTGGATAAGATATGGACACTCACAGAAATGCAAAACATTTGGGGAATCCACCAATGGCAATTTGTGAAGTCTCCACAGATCTTCCTTCCACCGACACCTGGAGGTGGAAAACTCAGGATGCCCACGTCCAATCAAGGTGCGGAACATCTGCGGTGCCAGTGTCCGGGTGGAAAATCAAGGACCAATGGACCCATTAAACGGGTCAATTTTTTTGATTGAAATGATCCGCCAAATTTTGCTGTGAATCTAGTGCTTCAATCCATGACAGTACTCGTCACTGGATCATCATCCCTATGATTGAAAAGAACCACTCCAAACATAAAGGGCCATTGGCTTCTTCTGGGATAATTTTAACCGGACACACTTCTCAAATCAAAGTCCTGACGTGGTCTTGCGATGCATCTCCAGTGGTACATCTTGGTGGATTTTGGGATCCCCAAGTTTTGATCCCTTCAAAAGTACTGGTATGAGCCATTCCAAGCACCCAGCAAATTTATTGTCGGGCCATCAGTCATTTCAACATGATTTGTCGTCCTACCTTCATTTCTTTTACTTGCTTGGGACATTTGATATTTTGATTCGTCTCAATTGGGGCATACCATTGAACTATGGCCATTTCAAAGAAGAACACTTATGATAGACCGTTGAATTCTGGTACCAAACATTTTTCAGACATACAGGATGGTGCTGCCAAGTTTTGTTTGTTGGTTTACAACCCCATCTAAATGTAATAAGTATCATACACTATTGTTACTATATACTATTTATAATATACTATAATTGTTCTATACTATCATACTATAGTATATCTATATCATACAATATTGTTGTTATAGCTATTTCAAACCAGTTCGATTTATTTCAAACGACATCGTGACGGGCGCCTGTGGCGCCACGACGTGCTTGGGATCTTCTTCATCCTCTCCGTCCTTCCTCGCGGGGACTGGCGATGATCAAACCAGTTGAAGCTTGTCGGAATCACGAGTATATCTATGTATAGTATATAATATATAATATAGACAGAACATAGTACTGGGGAGAGGAATCTCGAGGTTGATGGTAATCAGAATCAAGCTTAAAGTTGGTGGCATTGAGGAAGCAATCTGATTCCATGTAGCCAAGTATAATCATCAGATGTATTGTTTACAACATCCTACACACCACCAATACATCAATCATCAATAATACATCAACCAATCAGTAAATACATCAATAATCAATAATACATCACCTCAATAATACACAATCTAATCATCAAATACAGATACATAATCAACTATTAGCTATACTGGTATCAACTACTACTATAGGATATCCTACCTCTGCATCTGATGTGTTGCCATCTGAGCACCGTGCAAAGGTGGAGCATAGCGTGGGCCGTTCAAGCCATTCGCCAACTTGGCGACCTGACCCGTCTCATGGCTCGTTTTGCCGAAGATTACAAGGCATACAACAGCAACAACATGTAGCAGCAATCACTAGAACTTTTATTATGGAGAGCATAAAGGATACATGGCATATCTGGTAGTGTTTCCCACTTTAGCTTCTATAATGTTCTCTTCCTTTCGGTGCATTTTACAGGATGCTATCAAGCAAGGTCCAAGCTACGTCGAAACAGAGCAGAGTAGAATTCCAGGCTGCAGGCGCAGGCCCAACCCATTTGAATGGTGGAGTTGAAAGAGTTGAAAAATCCCCAAAAGCAAGTGGCTGCCCCGCCTGGCTGATCAAGTCGTTCTGCACTTCTGAAGGCCCAGATTTTCGGATCTGGCCAAGTATCCGCTGATGTTCCAATCTCCACGTTTGAAACACCGAACACTTCCTGAACGGTTGTTCCCATCCTTATCGTTTTCACTAATCGAGGCAATCATTCCATTTTTTACGGATAGAAATGGAGGTTTCCTAAAATAGGGGTAGCCCTAAATCATCAATTTTAATCGGATTTTCCATCATAAACCATCCATTTTGGGTACCCACATTTATGGAACCCTCCAAATGGAAGGAAAACTAGCGGTTTTGTACGGGGCTCCCTCTTCCTGTGCCTGGAAGTCAGCGTCCATGTAGCGTTGCTTCACCTCTGGTAGAGCCTGCCATGGAAACTGCGTCCACTCATGCTGGCTGCATTAGTTTTGCTCGACAGTCAATAGTGCTGATGTGACTGATGTGTAAATATAGTTTTTTAACGCACGCATTCAGAACTATACATGCATGTATACATAGATATATACGTATGTATGTATATATATATAACAGCGAACAAAGGAAACAACTTTAAGCTTTCACATGACGGGTCATGCTCCACTGAAACACGTCAATGACGTGTGCAACAGCAACTTCTTACAGAAAAAAAAGCTGATTGGTGGTCTCAATCCCGAAACTATTGATCATGAGGGACTAGCATCCCCAAATTCTCACATTGAAAAAACTACAGGCTTGTTAAAAAAACATTCCATCCCATGATTGATCAAAAACACAAAAAAAGCTGCATTTTTCCCATTCAAATTGCTGTAGATTGGGGGGACACATCAGATCTCATGTCTCACTCCGACCGAGGGCTGGACGAGCAGCAGTTGAACGGAGGAGTTCATGTAGCATGATTGCCTGGCACGTTTTGTACCAAAAAAACCGATGGAGTTAACTGAGTTAACCATGAAAAATGGCGGAGTTAACCAATGAAACATGGAAATATATGGAAATGAGTGTGTTTTCTTTCAAACATCGGGGATTTCCAGCAATTCTAAACGAGGGCATGATGGGAATGGGTCTTCAATAGGCAAACAGTTTCCACGGTTCGGCGTGTTTCCTCGGTCTAGATTGAATGGGATCCTATGGATCTATAGGATCCCTTTTCCAATTTTGTGCAAAGCAGTGGATTTCAAGCCATTTCAAAGATATGAAAAGGTCATGAGGAGAATCCCAATCATAATTTTTGCAAACCCCAAATATGAATCCACCAATCGAGATGTGAGTTACCAATTTTTTCTTCCGTCTTTGGGGCTTGACGTATAAATCCCAGCTATTTTGTCAGAGGTCCCAGGGTAAACTGATCACCCCACAACATTGGAACTTCCAAAACAGAGGCGCACCCGAGATTTTTGAGGCCCACCAAGCCAGGTCCGCGCAAGCGTACCTGGAGGGCTAGCCGGCTGAACATGATACATTCGATGATGGTTAAGCATAACTACACCCTTTGTTCCCTTGGGGGTGTTGATACACCATAGCCATTGATGTGGCCCCAAAACCCAGGGAAGGCATGAAGGCATGGGAAGGCGGGTCTGTCCTGTCGCCTATGTGGGGTGGTGGTGAGGCGGAACAAGAAAAGGTTGGAGAATCCATGTGGAAACAGGAATCCTGTCTAAACCAAAGTAGGCACTGCCTGGTGTTGTCTGTCAAAAAATTGTTGAGCATCAAAAATTGAGAAAAATGCGGAATCAACCATCCATATTAGAGATCTAACCAATGTATAGTGGTCAATTCTTGGATGCTGTGCCAAAAAAGCGAAATGGGGACTGATGGGTGTATTGCAACTAATGGCAAAAGAAGCAACTGCCCAACTAAGCTTTGCCCAACATGATTTGGGTGAGAATTGGGTATCAACCACTGTCATTTCTAGTATATTTACTGCCCATTTGGTACCCGAATTTGACCCTTTGCATTCCCCAATTTCCTGGCCAAAAAGCACCGAGCCCAGGGGGCCCCTCCCAAAGCGGGCCAGCGGTTTGTCGCCGGACTCGCAGATCTTGGACCAGTCCCAGTTGAGATTCAGATCCACCTGGGAAGGCACGGAATTTTTCGTTGGGGAAACACCGTTCCATCTGGTTGAGACCATAATGTGGGTAAAACAATGCCATAAACCACCCATGACTGGGAATAGTTTTTAGTAGTTTGTACCACCTATTTATGGTGATTGGGGGATTGTTTATTATTGCTTTACCTTCATTACATCATTTTTCCTTTGGATTCCCAACTTCAAATTGCCAATCAAAGGGGTCAACGGCTGCAATTTGCCCAGCAGAAATCTGGGACTGGGCACCTGCATCTCTGCCAAAGTTTTGTCCGTCTTCTCCATCCTGAGTTTCGCAAAACCAGTGCCGTTGACCCTTCACCCAGGGCTGATCTTGTAGTGAAGAATGTTGTCCAACAACCTGACCTTGCTTATGGTTGGAGTTCCAGTAAAAATGGTGATATTTCACCATCGTTATGGGGCCCCATATCCCAATTTTTGGGGGTTCTAGAACAATTGTTGTACCGATTCATTACCCAGTTGATATCCCTCCAATATTAATTCTTTCTTGGTACATGCCTATCTATCATTGTTGGTTTGTACATGAAATCCCATCAAAAAATAAAAATCAGCACTGTCCTGAACCCCACCGTGGTTTCCAGATCCGCTTTGTACCACGGCACTTCATCACGTCGATGCCCCAGTGCTCCAAATGCTGCGCCAACAAGGGATCCTGGCTGGAGGCACTGGTCGGTTCCCTGGATGGCCATAGTTCTGTATCTCCCAAACATGTCAAAATGGCTAAGACTACAAGAAATGATGTTTCTGATTTCCTGGGTTCATGTTCAAGCATAGCTATTTGGTGCATTAGCACTGTGAAGGATGCATATTTCAGTCATCCAGGTCGTTTTTTACCCTCACGACTGGTTCACTCTTTGTCACCTGGAGTGGTCTGGAATTCCTTCATTGCTGGTGCTGCGGCTTTTCATCTCACATACCCCAACTTCTTTCCTTGGACCATCCACCTGCCATCACCTGCCTTACCCAACTTGGCCAAGCCATCTGCTGGTGAAACTTCTGCAGAAGCCACAGGGATCATCACACGGTGTCCCTGATTCCGAAAATTTTACACATTTTTTGAAGATTTGAACCACTCACCAGGAATCCATTTTTTTGGGGTCAACAGGTTTACCACATATGTTCACCCCCAATCTCTTGGTCAGCCAGCCAGTCATGACTTGGGCACTCATCCCCGCTCCTTTACAAGGTTATCCTCATCCGGGGCATAAGAGTAGACATCCGCTCCTGTCAGGTCCGTCAAACTGAGGGGCAACCCCCGGATCATGTCAACCATGTCAACATATGTCAACATATGTCAACCAGTCAACCATGAAACAGGGCCAGAAATCTGAGATTTCAACTCCCAGACAGAAAAATTGAACACCCAGAAGCCACACTTAGATGGGCTTGCCACTCCCCAATGACATCGTGATTTTCGGTTGCATCCCAGCTCGAATCGGGAATCAACTGGTAGGAAAACCAGCAAATGGTGGTTTAGAATGCCTCAAGATTGCCATGAAACACAAGTCGCCTGACTGCGTATTTCCCCAATTTTCAATGGGCTTCATCTACACATCACCTTTGGGCATGTCAAACATCATGATTCCCAAACCTGATTTGTGGACCTATTTTGGGGTGGTTTCCCTTTGGAAACTTGGATGTGCCAGTCAGTAAATAGATCCTATTCCAGAAATCGTTGATGTAACCATTACTTATTCACGGCAACTTCCATGTAAACACAATTCCATGGGTGGTTTCAAAATGTTTCAAACACATAAAGATATATTATCCCAATTATATCCAATTATCCAATTTTATCCAATTGATGGTGCCAAATTGTTGATGGCTTCGCTTAACCGCCTTTGACACTTATTAAATCGGTCAACCACACAGAGAAGTTGACCCCGTCGACCCCGCTCCATCCGGCGTGATGGTCCCCAGCTTCACCACCTCGTGGTGCTCTCGGGCAACATGAAAAATGGGGAATAAGAATGAATAAGATACTATTGCATACTATTGCTGTATAGAAATCATCGGTGTAAGATTATGCAGCTACTATTCATACATGTACTTTGTGAATAGAGACGGATATGTCGTAGATAACCTCAAAGTTTGAGTGCCACCTGGATTAAATCTCTTTCGGCGTTTCCGTTTGACTTGCTGATGCTGGCTAGGTCATTACCAAAGCCCAATAATGTTGCCAGAAGCATGTTCCGAGGTTCTTCTACCCAGTCTTTGGGTGGAAATCATCTTGACTCAGCTTCATAAAGTTACAGCTCACATACAACATCAACGTGCATGGTTTCATATCCTTGATACAATTTGCAATTGGAAGGTTTAAGATTCTCGAAACACCAATCTTAAAGTGAACCAAAAGTTTGCGGGAAAACTCACTTGGATTCTCCTAACCTTAAAATCTTGCTCCATTTCTGCCCATGGACTTGGCTTTCCCCTCCGGGAAGTTCCCAGATTCGGCCGAGGCACCAATGGGAAGAAGTTGCCCTTGGCCTTCTCCTTCCGTAAATCACTGCGATTTATCACTCTCTCACAGATTCAAAACCGCCAATTTACCACTCTAAAAACACAGCCATAATTGCCATACTTGGACAAAACTATATGGAACATCCATCGTTGGATGAACATTTCAATCCAAAATGGAACATGCCCAGTTTGTATGGTGGTTGACTTCACAAACACATTTGAAACCACCAACCGGTCATATCACAGCATTTATTGGTGATACCCCCCGTGTTACTGCTTATTCAACCCACCATAAACGGATCCAGTTGGTTCATCTTCAAGTTTTTGTTGAAAGGCAACCGAGCATAGGAAAATGGATTGAGCCACTGATAAACGAAACCTTTGAACTCCCATTCAGCTTGGTAAAATCATGTAAAATCCGCAGCTTTGTTGGCAACCATATAGGAAAATGGTATAAGCTGGTCGTATTTCCCAATTTTTCACGCAATTTTTTGGGATGATTTTCCCTACTGACCATGGCCCAAATGGCAAGGTCCACCCGGGTCCTCTTCGAAATGCTCCAGCGCTCCGTTGCTGCCACCAGAGCCATCCCAGTGTCTTCGACCACCCCCAATGTACCTGGGCTGGAAACCAAACAGCCTGGGGATTTAGGCAAAATTATGGGATCTAACAGGATTTCATCAATGAATACTAGAAAATACTATCAAAATTACAATGACGATCATGGGGAATCCTATCATTTTTCCGAATTGGGATGATTTGATGGAGATATAGGGACTTCACCAGCAAAATGCGGGTTTAACTGTGGAAGATATGGGGAATCAAAATTGGCGGGAGAATTTTTTTAAAGTTTGGGACCTTGAACCAATTTTGGCCTGAGGATTTTGATCCATAGCTGGATTTGGACCATGAAACATGGAGATTTCAAAGTCATCAACACCTGACTGTGGCATAGCTGGGAAACATAGGTCTGACTCGAAATTGGGGACGACCTGGCAGATTTTGCCTGGGAACCAAGGCTTAGTGGCGCAGTCGAAATGCGCTCAGGGACCAGACAAAGGACTGGAGGACTGGGCTGGAGTTCATTGCTTTCAAGCCACGTTGTGGCCACAGTGTTGTGGGCCCAGTATGGCCAGTTGCTCAACATGGCGCCCCCGATTCCTTGGGCTCCAACCCATCGGAGAGGTTCAGCCAGAGATTTTGAGTGTCACCACTCTTTTCGCACCTGCAACGAAAACGTTTAAAAAGGGCGCGCTTCAAAGTGGGGAGGACACCAGAACATACCAGAACTAAAACAAGAGAACAATCATCTTGAGGGGCTGAACGCTAAGTCAGTCAACAAGCACATCTGGAAAGATATGCACAGCAATTTCCTCTCAATTTGGCTTTAACAAGTCCTACGAAATACTACAAGAACAAGCAAAAAATAGGAGTTTTCCACGTGTTTCAAAGCACGAGCCAGTTCTTGGCTGGGAAAGATACCAGTGTTTGGTTGCTTCGATCACTTTGACCCCTGCGGCTAAGTCCCTGGCTTCCAATCCTGAGAGACACAGGACGGTTCACAGCTCTTCCCATTGGAATGGTAAAAACAGCCTGAACCATGGTCTTTATCCATGACAGGGGTGCCCTGGTAACATATTTCTTGGGTGATACATCATAATTCTGAAGATAGAAAAAACATGGATTTGAAGGCTCCAAGGGATCTTTGAATTGCTGGTGAACCATTGCAAACCACTGGTCCTGCTCTCGCGACTCGATGCATCTAAGAACTTCGATAACATCATGACATCGGATAAGTATAGCACAAAACGATAGAAACGTAGATAGTAGGTTATCAGTATTTTAATAGGATTACACCAACTTCTATCTTTTTGGGCGTTGTTATACGTGAAAAAAACACACATTCTCAAACGTCCCCATCAAATGATCAATTTCACCAACATTTTCCTGTGCTGCTTGCTGGTTTCAAGCCCTCCTTTTCTTTTTAGGCATCATCATCCCCAAACAGGGGATGAGAAACGAAGATACAGCTGAACATAGAAAAGATGAACATGTCCTGACATGACCATCTTGTTCAGATCCGACCCTCTGGTAAACTAACATAACTATGGAAAATCACCATTTTTAATGGGAAAACTCACTATAAATGGCCATTTTCAATAGCTATGTTAAATTACCAGAGGGTAGATTTCACATCTTTTAGGAAGAAATAAAAACCACTCTCCTCCCAGCATGTCCTTTGGACTTGGACTGATCTTCTTCATGGCCGGCAGCTGCACCAATTCCTGGTGGATCAAAATTAGATGAGCAAAACGCCCGAAAAACATCGCAAAACAACGAGCAAGATCTACACTTCGTTGAAACATGTGGAAACGATGTTTTTTTAGATTGCCAATAACAAGTCTTGGTGTATTGCCAATGTCTCCAGACATTGTGAGAGTTTTACCTAATCGCAGATGATATAACCTTAACCCGGGCAGTTCTAAGAAGGAAGTCCTCTTCCAAACCTTCGCAACGTGCGTCCCCTCTTCACTTGGTAAATTGGGTGGGGCTTTGTGCCTGAAGAATTGAAAAAACAGGCAGAACTGAAATGTTCCAGGTATGAGATCTAATCTTCGCATTTCTTTGCCGACATTTCCACTATTCACTGGGTGAAACCATCACTTTTGATGGTTTAACCCCCACCCCTTCTTCCCATCCTCGCCTTGTAGTACTTGCTCTCCTTGACTTCCTTTCACCGGGAAAAGGACGAAAGCCACGGGATTTTGAGGTAAACAACACAACTTTTCTTTGGCACAAGTGAGATTTCAAAAGGGTACGACCAAGATAGCACTGTAAATTGGACGTGGCCCGGCATGATTTTGGATTTAACACGCCCAGATCTGCGCTTGGAAGCACCCATTTCGCCCATGGACCAGTTCGTGCCTCTTCCCACTGGCTGACAGCTTCTTGGGACTGCACACCCTGGAAGCGCCGGGTCGATCCCGAAAACTGCCAATAGCCACAAGTTATTCCCAAACTTTGAGCACCAAAAATCCAAGCATTGTAGATTTGGCTGGGAGACCTTTCGGTAAACGTGGCAATGGACAATCCCTTTGTAGGAATTTCCCATGAAAAAACTTCGATTCGAGGATTTCCGAAGCCATGGTATCATTCCTTGAAACATGTGAAATTGGCCAACCGCAGATCCTGCCCCGGTGGCACTTCTTTGACGGACTTTCTGATTTGGCTGATCGATCGATTGTCGTCGAGCCTGTGACACCGACGTCAACCCGCGTTGTCAAGCGACGAATAAAACTCATGTTGATCCAAGTTGATCAATGGGGCCAACCTATGGCTATGAGTCACTCGGAAAATGCGATTCTAAGTGATAGAAATGGACAAAAATCAGATTGACCCATGCCCCTGGAGCTTTCGCAGGGGTTGACATCTTAAGGATTTTGGCAGTCACTAGCCTCACTGGCATCGGTGACTGCACCTATTCGGCCTTTGTGGCCAGGAAATGAATCATCCACCAAACTTTACCGCTTTTTGGCAGGTACCTGGAACCAACCCACGGCGAACCAACCCACGGCCAACCATTGGCAAACTTTCAGGGCCATATTCATCTAGTGGTTTCTTACTGCAGAAACAGGAAAAACTGATCTCAATGGAGCAAGAAGTCAATGGATGGCCAAGCCGTCCAGTTCTTTACAGATTCTTTACAGCTATGTCTGTGCCGAAGGGAAAGCTCCCCCCGGGGTGGATGCGCATCGCATCGCACAGCGTTGCTGTTGATGTGCAGCTTGCAACAAATTCAACAGGACTAAGACTTGTCAGAGGCTTCGAGACTTCTTTCAAACACTTGAACCATCAGAGCCACGTCCAGTGGGAAAAAAATACTAATTATTCTGTCCTCCAACATCATCATTTAACATCTTCAAACTTCAGTAAAATTATGCCATATTCTATTCACCATCCATGTCGCAATTTTTCTAGCTCAGCTAAGTCTTTGCGACTCGGAGTCACTTGGGCATCTCGTCGAAGATGGTTGAGCCACCGGCCCGACTGCTCTTCAAAACATTGGGCCAGACGGCCACGACCTTGCTGTGAACAGGGCTGTTTCTTGAGAACAGAAGTCACCCAACCGGAATGGAACATGGTAACATGACCATATGTAGCGGGTATACAAGCAAATTCTGGTGGGTACAGAACATGTAGGAAACCCACGTCTTGTTGGTGAAGCTGAAAATTGGGTACCCGGCCATGGTTTCCTCATTGTCATCGTTCAATTGACGACCCTAGGTTGATTGGATTTCCATAGGTTGATTTCTCCATATCCGCCATATCCATCCATTGTACACTGCTTCAGCCATTTTGGAGAAGCCACAAGCATCAGGGCAAAGGGGACTGTAGCCAGGATCCATCCCACTGCAATGCTCCACTCCGGGAAGTAGCCAGTTCCTACGCCGGGAATCGCAGCTGGTGGTTGAGCCACCCGGAATTTGGGGTAAGGACAGGGATATGGGTCAAATGGTTCCCATAACCTTTGGGATAACTATAGTTACTATAACCTTGGGGAATGGATTTTTTGATTAATTTTGACACGAAAAAAATGGGCATGTTCAAATTTTGCGTTGATCCTTCCCACTTTAGATGGAAAGCACAGACCATCAACCAAACCAGGCACCATCCTGAAAACCTCTCGCTGGAACCCCTAAAACAAATCAATATCTAACGCATTCAAATCTTTTCTCAAGGGGCTGCAGATTAATTCTAGGAGAGTGACCATGTACATCAAAGATGAAACCAAAACATGGAACCAAACACAATCAGAGTGGAGTATCAAGTTGGTTGTGTATATATAATATAATATAATATAATATTAAATAATGTAATATAACTATAATATAATATAATATTATAATATAATATAATATAATACATATGTATATATATATATATGTATATATATATGTATATATGTATGTATGTATGTAATGTAATGTAATGCAATGCAATGCAATGCAATGTAATGCAATGTAATGTAATGTAATGTAAGTAAGTATGTATGTATGTAGGTAGGTAGGTAGGTCGGTATGTATGCATATATCATATATCCCCATTGTTTTCCTATATTTCTTGGTTAAATCCCCCAGTTATCAGCGATTCCACAGATCGGAGAACTCCGGCACTAAGATGTCCAATTGGGTGAGGCGCATCACTATCTGAGGGATGAACATCACATGAGACTATAATATAGCCATGGAAAATCCCTCATAGGGAAAATCATCTATAAATGGGCCATTTTCCATGGCTATGTTAAATACATCTATATCAGAAATATGCAACCATCCAACCTCTTGACATCCCGCAAATCATCTAAATCCCAGCCCGGCGCTGGATCCTTCCGGAAAAGCTTTGGAGCTTCGAGCATTCATCACATCCACTTTGGCGAAAGGTGGCGTGACACTGACCACCACCAGAAACACACAGAGTGCAGGGCAAATGTAGCCCCAGGTGGCCTTCAGAGCGGGCGTGAGGATGTCAACTTTAAGAATTTGCTTCAACAAGTGAAGTGATTGTGCTGTTGCCGTTGCCAGTGCGAAGGTCTTAGGGACGAAAAATAAGTCCACTCATCATCCCAGGAAGAATGGAATGAAAACAGCAGTCAGTTGAGCAAAAGTCGCTGTAGCGATATTTGGTGCTCAATCTTTTTCCCATATCCCCAAAAAAATCATGAAGATTCAGCCTCCGCAAAGTTGATCCTTACACTGATGGTTTAAGAAACCCCTGTTGCTGGTGGTTAATACCTGAATCTTCATCATTGATTGAATCTCGATCAATGTATTCTGGACAAATCATATTTTCTCAGGAAAACATCAATATCCAGCTAACTTCTGGCAGGATGCTCCCTTCTTAAACATCATCTTAAACTCCATTCAGCTAAACTTTCAAAGATTCCTCCCATCTCCACTAGCCGCACCTTCGAGATCCAGCCCAAGCGAATCCCAGTGTTTTCTTCGCAGAGGATCTTGAATTGTCTCCAGGTCTCACCGTTGCAGGTCCACATCCTGCAACGCCAAAGGTGGGGAATTTGAAGTGCTGAAACATGTGGATTTAATCTTCAAAAATAGTGAATCATAGGGATTTGACAAGGAAACATCATGATTTAACAAAGATAAAGGATGTAAACATGAAAAGTGGTGACAGATGCTGTTTACAAGGCAAAAATGAAGATCCAACAATCCAAATAGCAAACATGATGATTTAACCAACACAAATGTAGCTTTTACCCTCAACATAGGATGTTTCATACAAACCATGGCCAACAAATGCGGATTTTACCATAAACCATCAGGAGAATCATGTGGATTTAGCCATAAAAAGGAGGGGCAATGGCCAAAAAATCAACTATGGGAATGGCCCAGAATCGGGAAATTCAGCATCGAAGCATCTCAACATTTCACCAATGGACCAACATGCTCTTGGGATGATATTCTTTGATGGGTTCACCCTACGCCATACCGCAATGAAAATCATCAGCTAAGCACATCATCAACGTGCTTGACAAGGCCATTGTAAGCCTGAATTCAAATGACCTTTTGAATTTATCAGCCCAAGATATACCCTCACTATTTCCTGCAAGGTAGTGATGGATTAACAATAAAAATTGGTAAATTGCTACCCCTTTTGATCAACAGGTGGTTTGCTAACCCTGAGTTAACATCAACAAACAGGATTTGGCCAAGTGGCAATCCGAGGCATTCCAAGGCGCCCACAGCGAACATCACATAGATGCTGACATAATTGTCGAAACTTAGTGGGACCATCTCTGTCCAAACTGGGGATGACACAGCACTGTTTTTAGTCACTACATGTCACTACCGTCATTTGTACCTGTTTGGTTGTGGTGATCCACAATTTCTTCGGGTGCCATGTGTGACCCGTAGCAAGTGACTGTTTTGCAGCTTCGACCTCTTACCATTTATCACAAGAAATCCTTGAGATGCACATGTAAAACTAGCCATTGCTCGGCTGGATTCCCACTAGCCACAACGGAATCTGCAATGGAAGGATTAAATCTCCTATTGCCTACTGCTCATGGTATGGGTCAAAAACTGCTGCACCGATGCACCCAGCACATCAAACCATCCATTTTGTGGGTCCAGTGCAGTGGTCACGACATCGAATATCATTTGGATCAGTGATCCCGGTTATATCATATAGCAAAGCTCGGTTTCCTCATGGTACCACAGTCATCCAAGTTATGGACCATGGCTTCGTAAACCCAAGGTGACTTGGGGATCCCATCCAGTGCACCCAGTCCCCAGAAACAGCTCGAGGAAGTAGACACCCGCGTTGGTCACAAAGAGAAACCCGATGATGTAGGAAATGAAGCAAATGATGCCTGAACGCTTCGCCCAGCCCCAGATCTATGGGCTATGGCTGTGTCTCCCTAGACCAGCCATATGGGATGATGCTTGGGGATATTTCATGAGAATTCATCATGACTAATGTTGTATGTAAATATAGATGGCATGATATAATGATATAATGATATAATATGATATATATATATATAAATAAATAATGGGATGTTCAATTCACCCGAAGCTGTGTCATTCTGGTTGAGAGTGGGGCTACTATGCTGGATGAGTTCGTGATCCCCGTTAAGGCAGGATCCCTTCCCCCAAATACTAAAACCACCTTGAAACCCTGGCTTGGTACCGGATCTATTTGATTTGGGGCCTATATGTTTTAATGTCAGGAGGGGGAGTACCAAAGCATCAAATCACGTCAGACAAACCCATGACGACCGCTTTCGGGCGTCCCACACACCTTGGTCGAATGAGCTTCCAGCTCTGGGGGCCCCATGGTCAAACTACCCAGTGAAGGTCACATTACCCTCTGGTAAACGTTCACATAACTATGGAAAATCACCATCTTCAATGGGTCAATCCACTATAGATGTGCCATTTTCAATAGCAACATGTTAAATTACCAGAGGGTATCTCCATTAAATCACCATTAAAACCCATTAAAACCATCCTCGGCGCCTGACAGCAGCGGCCGCGGCAACTTGTCCCCGATCCCGGCGTCCATCAGCACAGTGGCCACCGCCTCGATATAGGCGAACTGCGAATCAATGCCCAGCAACAGCATCCTCAGTGGGAAATGACTATAGGGACTAACAGGTGGGTACCCTCTGGTAAACTAACATAACTATGGAAACTCACTATAAATGGCCATTTTCAATAGCTATGTTAGTTTACCAGAGGGTATATGTTGAGGATATCAAACAATCATCCAACCATCCAAATAATTGGTACTAGTGGATATTTTAATCCATAATAGTAAGCTAATTACTTTGATAGTTCATTGGTAGTGAATGGTTCAACCAAAAATAGTTGTAATGGTAGTGACTTTAATAATAAGCCATCCCTAATACTAAACCAGGGGGAAATCGATTGCTATAGTGGTTTATTATTGGTTTATAATGGGAAAATTAATAATCTAGAGTGGGTATATGTTGGGGATATCAAACAATCATCCAACCATCCAAATAATTGGCATTAGTGGATATTTTAATCCATAATAGTAAGCTAATTACTTTGATAGTTCATTGGTAGTGAATGGTTCAACCAAAAATAGTTGTAATGGTAGTGACTTTAATAATAAGCCATCCCTAATACTAAACCAGGGGGAAATCGATTGCTATAGTGGTTTATTATTGGGTTATAATGGGAAAATGAATAATCTAGAGTGGGTATATGTTGGGGATATCAAACAATCATCCAACCATCCAAATAATTGGTATTAGTGGATATTTTAATCCATAATAGTAAGCTAATTACTTTGATAGTTCATTGGTAGTGAATGGTTCAACCAAAAATAGTTGTAATGGTAGTGACTTTAATAATAAGCCATCCCTAATACTAAACCAGGGGGAAATCGATTGCTATAGTGGTTTATTATTGGTTTATAATGGGAAAATGAATAATCTAGAGTGGGTATATGTTGGGGATATCAAACAATCCAACCATCCAAATAATTGGTATTAGTGGATATTTTAAACCATAATAGTAAGCTAATTACTTTGATAGTTCATTGGTAATGAATGGTTCAACCAAAAATAGTTGTAATGGTAGTGACTTTAATAATAAGCCATCCCTAATACTAAACCAGGGGGAAATCGATTGCTATAGTGGTTTATTATTGGTTTATAATGGGAAAATTAATAATCTAGAGTGGGTATATGTTGGGGATATCAAACAGTCATCCAACCATCCAAATAATTGGTATTAGTGGATATTTTAAACCATAATAGTAAGCTAATTACTTTGATAGTTCATTGGTAATGAATGGTTCAACCAAAAATAGTTGTAATGGTAGTGACTTTAATAAAAAGCCATCCCTAATACTAAACCAGGGGGAAATCGATTGCTATAGTGGTTTATTATTGGTTTATAATGGGTAAATGAATAATCTAGAGTGGGTATATGTTGAGGATATCAACCATCCAACCAACTACAATTGGGATCTGTGGGGGGAAGAAGTGGTATAAATTTATCACTATGAGTGGCAACATGTTGAGGTAATGTGGTAAATCAAACAATAAACCTACCATTTGGGGATGGTTTATACCACCCATAAAAATGGTGATGACTTGGGGATGGTTTATTAGTGGGCTTCCCAGATTCTACCCCTTTCAGCCTTTGGTTGTTTGTTACCATAGCTAGATTTCAGCCATGGCCCATAGAAATAGATGATACTCATGATGATTGTCTATTAAAACTTGTGATTTTGCAGTTCGCTACCTTAAATAACCAGAGGGTATATGTTGAGGATATCAACCAAGCATCCAAACATGATGGAGAGTTTCAGGGAGTATAATATAGATGTAGATAGTGGGTAAAAACATGGTGATTAAATGGGTATATAATGGGTATATCAACCAGAATTGGTGTATAATGAGGTATATAGTCGGGATACGGTAAAATACTATCATGGGGATTTAATGGATATAACAGCCAGCCATAAAAAATATGCTAATGGTGTATATGGGTAAAATACCAATAATCATAATAGGGATTTGGCAACAATTTGCGGTTTTACACTGCAATATTGGATTTTGGGAGCAAATGTGAGGAGAATTGACGATTTCGGTATCAAACATGGCGCAACATTGGGATTTCAGCAGCAAAAACTTGGATTTAACAGTGAGCACTGGGAAGTAAAGGGGATTGTAACGGCCATGATGGAAAATTCCATGATTTTCCATGTGAATGGAGATTATAGTGGAGCTATGACGATCATCCACAACAAGATTTAACCATGAAACATAGGGATTTAACCAACTATCAACCGTTTGGTAAGGTATATGATCATTGGGATAATTGCGACAACTGAGATGATATCTATAATTTATAGCCCAATACATATATAATTATATATAGATCTATTTTCCTTGTGACCAAAGCCAATCTAAGCAACAATTTCTGGGGATACAATGGGGATCATAGCATGTGGATTCGACCTACCACAAAGGTGACTGTGACCCGTATAGGCCAATCACGGTTTATGATTTGGGCTTGTTGGCCACCAAAGAACAACTAATAAGACTAGTCGGGGTTTATTCACCATCGATTATCATGAGGGCGGTCACAATGGTTTTCTAGATGTCTAAAACTCATTGTCATCATTGGGATGATGACAATTGTTTATAACGCTTAATATGGTCATAACTATCCCCATAGAATGATTTTGGTCTCTTACATGGGTTGAGGATTTAGTTGCGTTGACAATGACCTCGTCGCAAGCAGAAAACTCTGATGTAGCCCCCATCCTGCAGCCCGAGCATCATGAAGAAGAAAAGGATTGCCTCAGACACCGATGGTCCACTGTGACGTGCACTTGGGTAGTTGCAAGGTTGTGCCCCACATCCCCCGGTTATAAGTTGGCTTATAAACCATAGTAAGTTATAGATATACCTACCATAAACCATAGTTATTGGAGTTATAAACCAACTTAGCTACTATGGGGCACCACCTTGTACGATCCATGAAAGTTATACTGTCGGCCACACCCTGCCTTCCCCTGAGCCCCATGAAATACAGAGGTTCGTCCAGGCCAAGGAACGAAGAAGAAGCTCCCCGGCATCTGAGAGATGGCAATGGGAAAAGCTACAAAGGCCAACCCTGGCGACACGAACCAGAGGTACCTGGAAATGGGATAAGGTGTACCCTTTTTCCCTCAAAATGGATCAAATTGAAACCATTCAAAATGGTGAACAAATGGTGATTCGATCATGAATCATAGAGGATTAAAAAAACAACTGATATACCCCCAAATTGTGGCCATGTTTAAAAATGATGAAAAAAAACCCCATGCGAAGCCGTAGGATTTGGGGTACCCTATGACAAACCCAGAAATGATAAATGTGGGGATATCAGCACCATGGGCAACCAGCATCAGTGAGGATATTTCTCTTGGTTTCTCTTGTGAGATACATCTTCTGATCATATTTCATTGGCACATCTTGGTAGTTCAACATTGGAATGGATAATCCAACTTTTCATAGGGAAATATGGTAGAATCCCTGGTAGAATATGGTATAATCATTTGTAAAGGTCACATTTTCCCCAGGTGAAACGACTGAAGGGTACCTTAGCTCCTACCTTAGCTCCCACGGAGGACCCCATTGTCGCTGCACATACCTTTGATGCCCTGGAAAAAATACATCTCGTCGGCTGATGGATATATGTTATGTGCATACTATTACGACTATCCTCACTGGCACAAAAGATTCAGTTGTATTTTTCAACGGTCAAACTGACTTTAAGAAAATACATCTTGGTAAATGTTCATCCAACCATCCCACCCGCATTTTTCTGCCTAAAAACCTCTATATTTTTTTGGGGTCACCAGGACAACTGCTTTGAGAGGTCCCACCCTGTCCTGTGCCGGAGAGGCCAATGGATTTCAGGCTATCCAAACTGTCTCCTGCAATGCATGGATCCGTCCTTGGTAGCGAAACTGGGTCAACTGTGGATGGTATACTCCTACTGGAGTATATAGTATATATGTACAGTCTTTATGTATAGTATTTATGTATAGTATATATTTATAGTATTTATATATATATAAATATCCGAATTTTTAGGATGTTTCTGAATTGGAAGGAAAAACGTAAAGAGAAACCACTGATCAAATCCGGAATTTTGAGTGAAACTTCAGGCAACTCCTATTGATGGTTGGACATGGTTGGACAGTTGTCTCTAAAAATGTGTATTGGTTAAAATTAGGTACCAAACATCGGGATGCTCCCCAAAATTCACAAACATCTGTGGTTCGCAGATTTCGCCCAAATCACCTTGCGAATTCATTCAGCTTCGTCTCAAAATGGACGCCAAAATTTTGGGTTTCAATTGTTGAGACCCCAAATAACCATAAATAACCCAAGGAGCTTGTGCAATTCCGCAGCCAGAAAGCCTTGCGGTGGTGCAGCTGGTGACTGGTGGGTGACATCGATGGATCATCCAAAGGGATGGGAAAGGCCACCAGCCGTGACTGTGAAAATGGAGCATGCCACCAATTCATGGCCAGTTGAGGGGTGCGTTAATTCCTTTCTCCCAGATCTGGGTTACCTTTTTTGGGTAAAGTCACAAGGGATACACGTTCTTCATGGATTTTCATAGATTTTCTAGGGATGGTTTTTCACCCAGTTGGGTACCCTAAATATCCATTTGATCCATTTAAGGTCGTCAAAAAATTATCTCCGGCCATTTCTCCTATCTGCCGAGAACCGGATTCGCCTAGAACCGGAAAGGTCACGCAGCCAGCTATGAGTGATGTGCAACAGTTGGTGATAGCCACCTGAGGACACCCAAACCACCCAGGTGGAAAAGACGATTTTCACTGGTACGTGGGCATTTTGGGAAGAGGAAATGGATGATTTCACTGCAAATGTGTAATACTTCGGACTTGATCAAAATTGTGATTTGAGCATGAAACAGGTGGCTTTAAGCAAGGAATTAAAATCGGCTCATGATCATGATGAGAATGGAAATCCCATGTTTTGTTCATGGAAATATGGAGAATGGATCAAGTCATTGGGGTGTCATTTTTGAGTGCCTCGATTCGACTCCATCAATTGGGTCCGAATTCAATGGTCTCTGGGTGGCTTCCCCTTCCCATTGAAAGAATCAACATCATTCTCATGATCGAACATGAGTTTGCCTATGTCATTGACTTGGACCCACTATGACCCAATACTTCGCTGGGAATTCTCACAACAATTTATCAAAACAAAGGATTTGATATATATATATACAGTATATATTATATATATACAATATATATATACAGTATATCATATACGTACATAGTCACATGATGTCACATTGCCAAACCTTCGCCTGCGAACAACAAACTGCTTCGCAATGGTTCGTATGGATCCTACAAAATTCTCCGAAACGACCCGAGCGAAGTATTGGCAGGCCCCGAGGAACTCCAGATGCGTCCCGCACGAAGTTGGCGGATTTCTTTCCGAAGGAACCGAAGGAAGTGATGCTTCCGTAGCCTCAGATGTCATCGTGATGCGAAGAGGCGTACGGCAACCAAATGGGATACATTGCTGATGTAACCCCTGCTTCAAATTTCGTTACCCGATCTTCAAAAGCACCGGGATGAATGGCTTAAAATGGCATCCCAGAATGGAATTGCAATCCCTTGAGGCACAAAAACCAACAAGTTGTGACCATTCTTCCAACATCTCTGCTCTTTGGATCAGGACTTTGCTAACAATCGAACGCCATATTCCCAGAACAATGCTTAGATTGTCAAAATAAAAAACACCATTCACCAGAAATTCCCCAAATGGTGGATCTCTCATGGGCAAAATGAAGCAACAAACTCAGAACAATGTCACCGCCGTGAACGGACAATGGAAAAGTTGATGGTATGGTCTCTCAGTGCTGGGAGCTGGCGAATTTGGCGTAGGATTTCGTCATGTTCAGCCAGGCTCCCATCCAGATTCACAAGTTGTGTCAGCACATCATGCCCTTCATACCCAAGTTCGTTCTTGATCAGTTCAGATCAGTTCAACCAGATCTGGGCTACACTTGAGTTCAGAATGGGTCCAAGTTCGTGTGCTCAGGTTGTCAGGTCGTCCCTGTACTGCATCAGTTTACTGGCCACCGTGCTGGCTACCATCCACCAAAAGAAGCCAGAAGGGAAGCCAGAAGGGAAGCCAGAATATACAGAGAAACTGCTTACAACACCCCCTCCACCTTCCGCAGGAATCTCGAGAATTGATGCAGAGATGATCATGAGAGAAATGTCAATGAACAACCCCCACACAAAGCTAACGCAAAGAGTTCGGCAGGTAGATATGACATCTTCTAAAACCTGTGCAAGTGTTGTACAAGTGAGCACATATTGGCAAAGCTACCGTACACATGGCTGGAAGGAGCAAGCTACAGCAAATCAATCAATTTCACCAAGGGTCTGTCCTGAAACAGACAAGTGCAAAAGTTCAAACCAGTGGGTGGGCTCAAGCAATGAAACTTGCACCCCAACGCCAAGTATATATATATATGTATATCAATCAACCTCATATTATCGCAGCATAACCATGCACTTTAGCATCAAAAGTTCTCAAGAAACACTAACCAAGAATGCAACATAAGATCATAACTTCATAACATCACAACCACCACACTATCCCATGCTCCCCAGAAGCACCCCTTTATACTTCCTTTTCTGCGGACATTGCTGATGACACCCTGCTTGCAATTTCCGCGACCCCCAATCTTCAAAAGCACCTGGATGAATCAAATCTGGCGACCGCCCAGAATGGCATTGCACCCCCAGAACCGCCAGACAGCCACAAGTTTTAACACAACCCTCAGCATGTCCCAGGGTCCAGGGTCCAGTGCTCAAAACTGTGCAGCCAGGTGTCCAATGCCCAAGGAGAAGAAGATTTGGATGGCACCGTGGATCCAGACTTGGGGATCCGATAGATGGCTATAATCCTCGGACGGTGATCTGTTTGAGTTCTCAATCCAAAGCACCAAAGAAATGCCTTGATATCCCCTTGAAGGTCAGTGAAAGGTGACATAACCCCAAGATACCCCAAGCGTTTGTCACTTTCTGCTTGCAAACGCACCTGTTCTCATGCTTATTCGACAATCTTTCTTGGGCATTTTGGGGTCGTTTCCCCTCAGAACCCCCTCTGGGCATTGGAGATTTCGCGCAGTGAGCCATGGCCCTTGAAAGTCAGAAGGTTGCATTCAATAATTGAATATCACCAAGCCATATCCCCATTATTTGGTTCAATCCCCCCATGAAATTCCTGATCTCCCCATTTTTCAATCTCACCATTCTGCCCAGGCGTCGGGTTCAAAGAGGAACTTCAAGCCCGTCAAGGCATTGGGCAATGTCAAGGCTCGGACCTCAGTGCAGCAGTCACTTGACTTGAGACCTTTGGTACTCATCTTCATTGCTGACTTGAATAATTATCTTAGTACACCATTGGTACACCATTGGTTATTATCTTAGTACAGACAGAACACCTCATTATCTTGCTACACCATTGGTTACTTTTGAGGTGCTCTGTCTTGACATATCTCACCAACGACAGCGTCCTATATGAAGCGGTTGAAAACCAGTCCAAGTTCAACGCGAAGGAACAAGGAAAATCGCCAGGCAGAGGTATGGAAAGGTTGCAGTGAAGTAGACCACCTTTCCACTACTCTTCACACCATTGAAGACCTCAATTGTGCACAGATGGGACAATGTTGGGCTTCAAACTCATCCAAATTCCAGGTGCCCCCCGGGGGGTGACCATTTGGGCTGGTTGCACACTAGAAAATCATGGAAACTGCCCATCTGCAGCCATGCTGCGACCAGCCAAATCAAGACCCATGCGATGGTGAGACACAAGAGCATCTCCAGATTCAAGCCTCACACGAAACGATACCGGGAGCAAACCATCCGGAGTCATCTGAAACAAGCGTCCATGTAATTCTAGAGAAACAACACTTCAGGAAGTATGGCTCAAAGTTCCAACCAATCAAATCAATTCAACAAAGCCATTTTTGTGGGCTATGTCCACAAGAATGGATGATTTATTCTCGGGCAACGAATGGATTAATTGATGGGTCATGTTGCAACGTTGGATGCGACCGGTAGATCCCCACCTCCAAAGTCGTCCAGTCCTTGGTGAACCGCAGGATGATCCTGTGGATGGTGCAAACATCACAGAGAGTAGTTTCAACTGGAAAACATTGGCAGGACAAGGCGCAGATATATGATGATATATGATGATTTATGACTTATAAACAAATTTGAACAATATCCCGCACAATTGCTAATCAATTACACCAAAATGGATTGCAATGGCTTTAAACGGATTTGAGCTCATGTGGGACCTCTTGTGACAGGCTGAGACATGTCTATATCAAGCAGCCATGCAACGGTACTGAGCGATATAGAATCAAACAAGGGAAACTGATGGGAAAATGGCAGGATAATTATATAATTAACATTTCATGTTTCTTGGGACCAACAATCAACCGCTACTTAGCCACTCTTCAACCATTCTTTAACCATCAAGGAAATAGCCATATTTATGTCAATTTTCAGACCCAGCTCATCTTCCTGGTTGTATCTGCCTTTTCGTGACATTTTCATGCCATTTTCAGGTGCATCCGAGACTCCGCTGCTCTGTTTCAATGCTTGCGCTTCCCAAAAGATCTTCGCCATTTGAGCTGCCACGAGGCGCTGAATCAGAAACAGCACTTTTTTTCGCCCCAAAATTCACTAGCGAAGGGTGAAGATATCCAAGCTTTAATTCAACCAGCTACTCCAAGCACTGCAGATTTTTTTGCTGAGAGCTGTTGAAGCTGCCAACATACTTTGACCATGGCTGAAATCTGGAAATCACCAAGACTTTGGGGGAAACATTCCCCAGAAATTCAGGATGGAAAATGGGTAACTTACTGGTGCTTAGCAGGGAATGAGGGAATGATCCACAATCACTAGTAATAATCATCCCAGCAACCCCCATTCCCATCCATTCCCTACTAAGCACCAGTAAGGTAAATCATCCAAATCCACCATTTTTGGCCATTCAACAAAATCCCGCCTGGACATCTGTTGGGTTGAACTGTGCGCCTTGGGACATCGTGTGCAGAAAGCTTGGGATTTGACCTTAGGAATACCTACTGGATTGTTTCTTTTTGGGTAGATCCCAGTTACGATTTTCATGACAATTTTCCTGGGGAACATGATCTTCTGGTCTTGGAAGCAACCCAACTTCAATGCTTTTTCATTTCACAGGGTGGTTGGTGGAGAAACTAAGTGCTGTATTTGAATTTTTCTCTGTTTACAACTGGGTTACCCGCTGGTAATTTAACATAGCTATTCAAAATTGCCGTTTATAGTGAGTTTTCACATGAAAAATGGTGATTTTCCATAGTTATGCTAGTTTACCAGAGGGTACACCCCCCAGCCCGTTATTGGGGTGATCCTTCAAGTACCCTACCGATCAATCGCCAAGCTTCACGACGTAATCTGCTGGAGCAGTCGCTGCCTGAAGATCGCAATATCCAACTCATTCGAAGCTTGGGATGTGTTGCTTAGCAACATCCAGAAGTGTGGTCTAAAATCATTCCAAACCTTTCTTTGGATAGGTTGTACCTTGCCATCTTTAGACTTTACCATTATACGAGTCCCATCCATTGAGACGAAAGCCCATCACTCTTTGGTTCTGAACCCGTGCTGTTCAATTTCAATTTGATGTGGTCCAATCAACAATAATATCATATATCAACTTCAAAATCTATTCTCTGCATCAACATGATGATTCACCAGTGGATAAAAAAGGCTTGTTTTTTGCCCAACGAAAACCATAGAGAAACCGCAATCCGAGCGACTCCATGAGCATCGGGACACCAGGTGTTGCCAACAAAGCTGGAGTTCAGGAACCCCGCACTGTCGATGAGGTAAGGACTATTCGCCACTGTCTGAGCGAGTGCACAAGTCTGTGGATGGAAATCAGCACTTGGTATCCCAATTTTGAGACGATCCTCAGCCTTTTTCTGATCTGACCCGATGGGCCACTGGGCATCAATCATGTCCAGAATTTCCCAAATCATCATGAACTGCCACATTTCCTTCCGGGATTGGTTCTAAGGGAACATAAAAAACAGGAACACCCGATATTTCATGGGTTTTCCGGTGTAGATTTTCCCATCCAATCCATTGATCTTCGCCTGGTGCACGTACAAGTTCATGGCCTTGGTGGCCGATGGGAGGCAGTTGGGCAGTTGGTCGACCTCCAGGTGAATCTAATGGAAAGTTCACGCATGGGAAATCATGTGACTGGTGGGTGATCTACTAACATATACCAAAATCATTGACATCTGGGATCCATACCAAGGATATCAGTGAGATATTTCATTCGGATTTCAGCCATGACCCAGCAACCCAGCAATTCCAATGGTCAACCGTCTGCAGCCGGCAGCCCAGGTGCAGGGCAATCCTGGAGTTCATCGCTCCACGGCAACTGGCCCGATGGGATGGCTGCGATGGTCCTGGGAAAATCAACAGCCCATGGATTTCCCAGGGATTTCCCATGGATTTTCGGCACGTGGAGACCAAAAAACACCACTTTTGATGACCCCAAAACTAGAGATGTTGACTTCACAGTCAGCATCCCACTGGGAATTAAAACGACCACGACCATCACGTCCTGCCCAAGTAATAAATCGTCCATGCCAAGATGGTGATGTAGTACAGGGCCACCAAAAAAGTCGTCATAATGGCAGCTAAGCCTTCAAATTGTCACACAAGTGAGGTGGTGCATTGTACATGCAAACTGTTTGCGTGTTTCAAACTTCGAAGTCTGCATGCAGTCTCAACCAATAGGCCAACTGGGTATGGCAAGGATGTCTGTCACTGGCTTAGACAACGATCATCAGTACAGGGGCTATTCATTCCTATTTTCTTTTGTTGCCTGACTCACGACAAGTAAACCAACTCATTCTTTATCTGGGTTTGTCTGAAAATACCCCCAAAATACAATGGATTGTCATCATCGTTCCGAAAAACAGCGCCATGGGGTATCCCCTATATTCAAACAAACCTATCTGTCGATGTCTCGCTTGCCTTTGCGACGTCGCCCCAACGGCCCGGCGGAAAAATGCACTATGTAACCCGTGAATACTGAGGGGTTTCTCCTAAATTGGTAGGATTCCCCATTTTGTGGCAAAAAAACATGGGGAAGATGACTGGTTGGTGGTTGACCTACCCCTCTGAAAAATATGAGTTCGTCAGTTGGGATGATTATTCACAATATATGGAAAAAATGAAAAATGTTCCAAACCACCAACCAGATGATGATTAGTGGATTGGATTTAGGTGCAGCCTTTTTTTGGATTCCTTGGTGTATCCAGTGAAGTGCGACATGCTTTCCCTTGGCCCATCCTTCGATGATTTTCCCAGATCGAAACGTTGAGTTTGGGGATCTCCCAGCCATGACACAGGATGGTACTTACTTCTGGACCAAACATCTTCATCTCTGGTGACTGGTTCCCAGGTTTTTGTTCTGGAATTGTCCCAATTTTTCGGCATTGTCCCACTGGTGCACCCCAGTCCATCATGTTTGCAATGGCATTTTTTGCCTCGTTGGACAAATTAGACGAAAGCGCGAGACTCATGCCTAGTCGTCACGCCCGTGTGCTGAAAATCGCAGTTTCCCCCATCTAAATGCAGTTTCCAGGAAGTCATGCCTATGTCATGCCTATGTCATGCCTGCAACCCAAATCACCATCTAAACGCAGCGGAAAGCTCGGCTTCATTTTGATATGTTTTGATTAACTGATACCAGTAGTACCACACAAAGCGGTGGCGGAAGTTTCAAAGATAGTAAACCTATAGGAAGTGTTGGGGTTGTTGAGTTGCATGTGCGGCAGAGCAAGCCGCTGACGGATCGATTTTGATAATGGTTTGTTGTAAAATAAATAGTGAGTCTAAAAAAGAAGTGTGAGATAAGGGATATGATATATTGTAGAAAAAGAAACGACGTCAGAACGACGTCCGAACGACGTCAATTTTTTGCCTAGGAAAGGCCACTCCCCACCTGATGGCTCAACAACGTGAGACTCATATATTGATATATTAATGGCTTAAACATATTTAAACATACATTCTTCTTCATGGCTTAAATCCCAAATGTTTTTCTGGTTCAATCATGGTGAATTCCACCTTTTGCATCCTTTTGGCTGGTTCAAACAGTTACCATCTGGTTATTTAACAGTTCGCCATGGAAAGATCCACCATTTTTAAGTTCGGGAAACCATCTATTTCTATGGGCCATCTATTTTCCATGGCTATGTAACAAATAACCAGAGGGTAACCATCATTAACCATCATTAACCATCATTTTAAAACCATTATTAGCCATTAACCATCATTAACCATCATTAACCATATATTAATCATATATTGACCAGCATTTCTGGACACCGAACCGTGCCATGACTGGTGACGGACCGCACCTACGCCCTGCCAGCGCGGCAAGCCGATCTTCGTCCACATCCCCAGGGTGCCACGTCTGGTGAGCTGTCCCAGGCCCAGTTCCAGCACGAACAAAGGAACACCTCGGGCATCTGCGGTGGTCACTCATACAACATGGTTACCATCTGGCTATATATGGTTAATATATGGTTAATATATGGTTAATATATGATTACCATCTGGTTATTTAACATAGCGAACTGGACAATCCACGAAATAAATGGATATAAATGGAGGTTTATAGCTGGGAAAATCATCTGTAAATGGGCAATTTTCCATAGCTATGTTAAATAACCAGAGGTTATAAACTGCAACTAAAAGGCACATCAGCTAAATCTCTCCACCACTTCTTGTTGGTGGCTGGGAAATTATCTCTGACTGATAACGTGCAATTCAGTTCTAAGTGGAATAACACCTTGGCAAAAACCAGGGTGGCAACCCAGTTAGAGATGGGCCAGGTGAAAAACAACCATCAAACAGCTTTCGAGTGTCACTCATCCACATCACCAAGCATGGCACCACTACAGATTCAGCATCGTCATATTGCTCTCATTGGGACTTTATGTAGAACTCAGCACGAATAAGAATTGAAATGCGACCAGTTCAAAACAGCGATGCATACCACAAGTTCTTTGCGGTATTTTGCAGAATAGGTGCAGCACAACCATCAAAAAGATCTGATACTTTGAACCAATCACCACTCATGGACACAAATAGAACAGAAAAATCAAGCAATCACCACTTTAGTGAACATCATTAGATCCAGCAGGGGGTTCAGCACCAAGAAACCCATGAAAAGCAAGCTCAGCCCATATGGAATCAAAAATGCGCCTGCAACGAGCGGAGCGAGGTTCCCCGGAAGGTGGTTGACGGGGGTTTCCCATGGGGGATGCCCAGGTCACCATGGGTTTCAATAAGCCATGGTCATCCATGACGACTGGATGGTGACTGGGGTACCCATGACTTAGGAAACTCCCAGTTCAGTGCTGAGGTATCACTGGGCCTCGCCTCCCCCATAGGTGTAGGTCAAATAGGGGAAGCGCCAAACATTTCCGACACCGACCTTGGAGTGAACGTTTGGCGTGTTCATTGACTGAGTAGACAACAATTGCCATCTTTCGTTTTTTTCATCTTCAAAATGTCCTTATTTTCCATTTTGGACCAGTAATTCCAATAGTAAACATCCCAAATGGTTGGCTTATTATCTCCAACCTATGACTATTTTAATGGGCAAAAAATGGATGACAACCTATTGAAGTTGGCTTGTTGGTTTTCTTGGAACAATTTCATCAGGAAACCATGGACCCAGTACATATCAAGGGGTTTTCTGTAAATTTTGACTTCTGGAAGTCAGGGAGGGTCGAGATTTGATCAATCAACATCAAGTTGATGGTGGTAAATATACCTTATGGTAATCAAACATGTTACCGGAGAGTAACTTTCTTTCACCACCTCTGAATATCCGTGGGATTTGATCCAGCAAATATCTGGGGTTTCTTCTTGCATATATCACTGGTACTGAATCCCATCTGTCCAGTCACTGCATACCCAACCAGGCTGAAGATCAACTCTGCCTGTGCCGATGGTGATAGGATCTGGTTGCTTCATTGGGGACAGTGGGGGTAAAACCAACCATTTTATGGGGAGAACAAATGGGGATTGGGGATATATCAATGGGTATGTATGTATGTATGGATGGATGTATGGATGTATGGATGTATGTACGTATGCATGTATATAGATATCCAACAATGGTTAGACTAAAATTAACGTTGGCTTTTTCTTGGAATTTCCCCAAAAACCCATATAGCTCTTACCATTCAACCTTTGGTTTTCCTCCACTTTTTCGGGATTGTTGGTTTCACCAAACATATCAAGTAACTGGGGATCACCGTCGCTATTGGGCCTCCCACAACACCCATCAATTTCAGATGGGATTCAGTTTTGGGGATAGCATTTATCAATCAGTTACCACCCGTCTCTTTGAAAATGGCGCAAAGTATTCGCAAAGTTACATCATATTCAGTGAAATCACTATTTTTCATGCTTCAATCAGAAGTTTTCACCATTCTTGATGGTGAAATTATTACCCTCTGGTAAACTAACATAGCTATGGAAAATCACTGTTTTTAATGGGTAAATCCACTATAAATGGCCATTTTCAATAGCTATGTTCCACCTATTCTCGCTGCCTTTGGCTATCTTAGTTTACCAGAGGGTAATTTACTAGTTTTTCACCATGAAATCCACGGTTATTCGATTTTGGGGTGCTTTTTTATGGTGGCCTGTGCTGCATAGACCGGCCGCTCTGGGTGTGCAGTCTCCTCGCTAGCGCTGCTGGCCGCAGGCGCCACGCCTTGTAGTGACCCTGCCATGGCGATGAGGACGCGACGACGCGACGTCACTGAGCTTGGGCCAGAGGCAGTCATAGATTGGGCATATAATTCAATGTATATTTCATGTGTGCATATATATATATATATCAATCAATATATATATATATATAACTATAACAGAATATAACTACTGACAATAACTATAACTATACAAGTATGGTATACCATCATATACCATCATATACCATCATATACCATCATATATCATCATATACCATCATATATCATCATATACCATCACTATAATTATAAGAATATAACTATGACTAAAACTAAAAGTATATAATGGGGATTTAACTATATAGATATACTATTTGAACTGGATACACCCAATATTTGACTATATGGGGATGTAACTCATAGGATATGATTGTAATATTCCTATCTATTTTTTGGTTGGTTTAACGTTTTAGTGGCTCAACCAACCCAGCAGCGACACGGCGGTGCAAGCAGGATTTTCCGATCTTGAGCCAAAGTCAAGTTACAGCATAGTTTCATGCTGACCCAACTCTGGATTGAACATGCTCTGTGCTTATGATTGTAAAGGCACATTCGGTTGGTTTGTGACACATTTGGTGTTTGTAGCCGACGGTGCCCAAGGCAACACGCCGGATTTTGAGCTCCGTTTTGGGACCGCTATGGTTAGTGGTTTTTATCCGAATTTCTTCTTCTCCCCCTTCTCACACAGTGGCTTGCCAACAGCATGGAAGTGTGGGTGCTCTTTGAAGAAATCACAGCGGTACCACTGACACATTCATCTGTTCAAGTGCTTCCAGCCATTTCGCCACAGGGAGGGGCTTTGTGAATGGATCAGCTCTTTGCAATGCAGTCTTGATATACAGCAACCTGGAAGTTGAGTTGTCCTTGAACCACTCGTGAATGGATCCAATGTTTATCTTGAAAACTTTCTTAAGGTGCCGTAACTTTGGGGAATATCCTGAATCCACAATTTGAATTACAGCAGAGTTATCTTGGAATACCACGAGATCAACTTCTCTTTGCAGCATGCATTCAAGGAACTCTTGCATCGGTATGGCTTCTGAAAACAAACCTGAACCTAGTGAGACCATTTCTGCTTCCGTTGTCGACCTTGCAGTCGACGACTGCTTTTTGCTGGACCATGACAATGGCCAAAATGAATTTGGTCCTTCCAGAGCCATGATGAAACCGCTCGAAGACTTGGTGTCTTCTTGTGACGAACAATGATCAGCATCAGTGTAGGTTGTGAGGAAAAGCTTGTCTGGAGGATCTGCGATCTTGCCTTGAAGTCTGAAATTCTTTGAACCATGGACATAACACATCAGTCTGTGCAGGCGTCGGTCGTCTGCTTTTGCCCAGACAGTCAGTCTACGTGTCAAGTCTGCTATACCTTTCATGAGGTCAGGTCGCGCTAAGCGCGCCGCCCATAAAATCTTCATTAAGATCCTTGAGGCTTGCTGACTCAACTGACCACGTTCTGCCCAATCCAAATCAGTTAGACTTCCTTCTGGTAGATACGGAGATGCAGCCGGTTTCAACTTCCATCCCGTCAACTCCTCATACATTTGACATGCATTCTCAACAAACTCACCCATTTCAAACGAACAAGTTGTTACATTGTCCTTTCTAGAAATTTCATGGCCCCTGCCCAACACTCTAGAGACATCCGTAGGAGGATCCAATTCCAAGTGCTCTTGCAGTGCGTTCCAGAAAGGTTCATGTCTTTCTGCTGGTCCTGATACTACAATGTCGTCTACATACAAGCTCAACATCAGTCCGAAACTTGGTAACCAGTAGTTTGATGGAAAGCTTGGCAGCGGTACAGCACCAAGCTGAGACATTACAGCCTTGAACCTCTCGTTCCAGTGGAATCCACTTTCGGGGTGGCCGTACAAACTTCGCCAAAGCCGTACGCACGGTCTTTTGATGTGCTGGTACTCAGCAGGAACTAACTCAGGAGCTAGTTCTACCCATGTCTCCACCTTAGTTCCGAGGTATGACTGCAAATATGCACGCACTACATCCGATTGGGTGGTCTTGTTCCCAACTAGTGCTCCAAATGCAAGGTTTGCGTTTATAGAGCTCATTCCGGATGGACACACTTTGGAATCTAAAAGTACGGCTAAATTCCCATCATTGTCTCGGATGTTGTCACCACGAAACACAATTCTGGCTTTCAATTTTCGAAGCTCTGGGGATTCGAAGTGTTTAATACTGAGGATTGTCATGATTCTTCCTATGTGAAACGGCTTTTGCCTTTTGACCAGTTCATCTCTTGGTATTACTTCATCGTAAGACCAGGTTCCGTTGGCTAGGATTCCATCTAACTCCTTTTGAATAGCTTCAGTTGCGCCTTCATGCTTATGCCAATCTTTGCGGTCCAATAGCTTATGAATCCCTGCATAGACCTCTTCCAAAGGTACATCATTTGGTTGATGGCACTGAGGAGTTTCAGCTGGCATAGTTGGCATCAATGGCACTTCCTGAACATACAATGAGTTGCTGATGCACCTACACATCTTCTCGGAGTAAAAGGCTGACTTTGGGGTCTTTGCGCCTTCCAACCTCGAGTGCTGGAACCCTTTTGGATGTTCACATTTGTGTGCATCCAGATTTCGAGCCAATCTATAGGAACTTGTCACTACGCGCCAATGCTTCAAATGAGGAACACCTTGATCATCTTTCATGTCAAGCGCACACCCATCTGGTTCTGCTACAAAGAGGTTGTGCTTTCTGATGAATTTCACCAATTCTGGTAATGCCCAACCACGACTACCACGCGGCCATTCGAAGGCCACATGGCCCCCTTGAGCCAGGATTTGCTCGGCACATCGAATGAAATTCCTGAGAATCTTTCTGGACTTCTTTTGAATCAAAGCTAACTTGCGTCTGTAGGGTTCTCCGTGCTTTGCACAGTTGACGTATTGCCATGAACACCACGGGTCACAAGGAATTGAGCCCCACAAATCAGCTCCAGGAAAAAGTTTCATGACTTTCAGTAAATCATTCACTTCTTGATTGTCCGCCATGTTTGACGACTTCTTTGTGAGTCTGACGTGATTTATTCCCCGCTCGAGGTTTACCTGTCCTAGCATGGAATCTTCACTGCAGCAGAATTCAAACATTGTGTGAAATTTATCTGCGCGGGATTTCCTTTCCTTTGGAGGCTTAACTTCCGAAACGCCTGCTGTTGCTTGCAACAGTTCAGTTGTGCTGTCTGGAAAGTCATTTCCAACGGATGCAATGAAATAATCACTCCTCTTGTCAAACCTTTGGCTCGAATGCTCAGCTTTGGAAATGTTGGCTTGGCATGCGAACATCTTCCCCTTCTCTGCTTCAATCTGGCGTGAAGGGTAAAACCAAGTGCAACCGATCCAGCTTTTTGATGAAATTCTTTGGTGTGGGTGGACTTGCCAGTTGTCCCTGTATACGGACGTAACACCTTTGCACTTCCATTCAGTGAGCCTGTCAGGCAAAATGTCTTTTGCATCGAACGGGCAGTCTTTACCTACTGGTGCATAAAGACGCTTTCTTGGCCTAACGTGAACACATTTCCAAGCTAATTTCGTTTGATCATATTCCCAATAGTCACCTAACTTTTCATTGCTCACATCCTTGCCCCCTTTTGCATCCACTTCCCCCGGTGCCAAGTGGCAACTCGCGAAGAAAGCTTCTGCATCCAGGAACTTTTCCGCTTGAGCTTGAATTGCTGGCGTTTTGGGCGCTGATTCCAAAACTGCCGGAACTGGTGTGTCTGGCGCTGCCAACCCTTTTTCTTTTGCAACCTTTGCCAATTTTTCATTGTGAATCAATTCCCTGAAACGTTCATGGCAAGCATCCGTATGTGGAACCCCTTCTGAGATCTTTGCACATCCGCGACAACCTGGTGTGATCCCGAAGCGAATGGCTCTATCCAAGGTTACGTATGTCTTGCGTTTCCTGACTTCAGGTTTAGGTGCACCCTCTTCAAAAGGCAAAGCAATCTTGGGCAATTCACCGCTGCCCCCTTCCAAACTTGCTTTTGCAGCATTGAAAAGTGGGAAAACGAAGGCATCAGGGATCACCAATTCATCAGCATGAACTTGCACCGGACGACCAAAGCCCTTTGCCTTAGTCCGCAAGTTTTCGTAATCCAAAACCAAATGAACCTTTTTGTGTTTATACCCTGAGTCTAGTCTCCATCCCGCAAAGATTCCTGGAACGGTCCTTGCTTCAAATGCTGGCTTGGAAGTATGTTGAGATGGCTTATAGTACACCAAAGCACCTAGAGGAACTCGAAAACCCTCGAATGGCTCACCATTGTTTGCCGCTTCATAAGCTGTCCAACCCTGTTTCAACCTTTTGGCATCATCAGTTTCGTTCGGATGGATGGCAGCGAGTGTTGTGAAGCTTTTGGCAACGCAAAAATATTCCACGCTTCTCGGCCACAGTTCATGCGGAAAACCAGCTGCTAAATGAATTGCTCTGACCCCTTCTTTTATCCTACGAATGTTGCTTTCGAGCTTGGCGTTGTGAAAAGGATCATTTGGAATTCCAGGTTCTGGCAACCATCCTAAGTATTTCACCGCCTCAGTCAGCTCTTGCGCACAATCCGACTTCACTGAGCACAAAGCCTTGCCATGTGCCTTAGTTCCACCAAACTTCTGGAGACATGAAATGTTCGAGTCTGTTGTCCTCGACACCTGAGGGAACGCTTGAAAACATCCTGAGTACTCATCGTAACATATCATGCATGACTGTTCACCCTCTGACCCTTTAGTAAGATCACTTCCAAGAATGATGTGGTCCACCCTCAGTTGATGACCGAAATGCAATGGCGGGGTTTCTTCGGGATCAATGTCATGTTTTCTCCTATGGTACCTTGAAGTCATTTTGGCACGTTTGCATATTTCGCAGGTTTTTGATTTTGGGAAATGGGTCAAAAGGTTATGGGGCATGTCAAGTTCCTCAAGATCATCTCCACTTGATTCCTCAACTACCTCATCTCCTTCCTTCTTTTCTGCATCCCCTTTTCCAACAGGCTCTTCAAGGAGATCAAGGATTTCGTTGATATCCCCAGGCTCTGCTTCAGGATCAGCAATTGAAGGTGCATAATCATCTTCATCATCAACCTTGGACTTTTCCGCTGGCTTTTCATGAGACGATGAAGTTGGCTCAGCTGGCATTGCAACACACTCAACCCTTTCGGAAAGAATGGGAACATTTTCGACGACACGATCAGCATAGATTTTCGCACTTTCAGGACAATGAAACGTCACATCTGACAACCTTTCAGGTTTGATGAAAAATGGCAATTGATTGGGAAACCAAACCCATGCTTTCCCTTGCTCATTGACTTGTTGGCCTAAAGACAGTGCTGCAGGACAATCATGGAGCGTATAGAAAATCCCATCCCCGGAATGTTCACCCCGCAAATGCACGGCTTCGGAACTATTCCGAATACCACCTCCAGTTGAAAACTTTAAGCTCTCAGGAGCGGCATCTAAGAAAGGAACCCATTGCTCCGGCAAACTCTTCTTTGAAATCAGGTTTCTCCCAGCCCCAGAGTCGATCAAGAACTCTTGTCTCAGGCACGTTGGATCTGTCAATGCTGCCATAGCAGCAATGCACTTGAATGCCTTTTCGAACATCCCAGGCTGTTTCACGCGCCCTTTGGTTCTTTTCAAAAACTTCTGAGCTTTGCACTTGGCATCTGAAAGAACACCTACGAATTGCTCTTGCCCTGAGGACGGTGCATTACTGCAACTCGCCCTTGCAGCCTCAGCCCCCTTGATTGTGGATCCGACAGCTGCACCTGCAATGACTCGGGCTACACCGGCACTAACAGTTGCTGCACCGGCACTTGCACTAGTGCTAGACTTCTGCAGTGCTTGTGGCTTCGGACCCTTAAACAAATTGTTCTTGTCATGCAAGTATGGACATTTTGCTCCTTTTGTACAGCTGTCATAGGCAAAGTACATGCATGGTAACTTGGCTCTGTCCCCACGAGACTTAGGCACCGAAGACCCTTTCCCTGGTTCCGACTTCTTGCCCTTCCCTTTTGGGTTTCCAGGCGCAGCAGCAACTGATGAAGCCGCCTCTGAAGTTTTCTTCGGAGACTCTTTCTTGGGTTTCTCAGTCTTCCCTTTTGTTTCTTTCTGGCCTTTCTCTTCGCGAGGTTGGTCCTTATCACCTTTCTTTGGTTTCTCCTTTTTGGGTTTTTCCTTTTCTTCCTTTTCAGCTTTCGCTGGGTTTGCAACTACCTTGTGGCCTCCTGATGACTGCAATGCCTTTTCAACATGCCCTGTGTTTTCATCTAACTGTTCAATCTCTATTGCTTCCTCCATTTTCTGATATAGCCAATTCCAAGTCCTTTTGGACGAGCCTGACCTTGCTTCACGAAATTTATCTATGGCTAAGGCAAGCTTACGATGACCTTTCAGATTTTCGAAGAGGAGAGATCGCAAGGCACTATCTGCTGGCATGTCAACCTGTTCAAGCGACCCGGCAATGTAATCAAATTTGGATTTGAACTCAACCAGTGACTTGATAGTCGCACCTTCAATCTTCAAGGCAAGCAAGTGATGCTGCGACATTGCAGCCCCCCTGTCCTTGTCGAGCTTGAACTTCTGGAAAATCGTCCATAATAGAAGTCGTCCTGATGGCTGCTTACCCTTCTTTTGATGGGATTCCTGAACCGTCTGAAAATCCAATGAGAAGCGTGTTCCTCTTGATGATTCCAACAGTTTGTGACCAATGATCCTATCCAAGATTGGGAATTCTCCTGAAACGATTTCCCCTGGAGTCAATGCACTGTTGCACTTTGAAATCCAAGAGAAAACTTGCTATTCATCTTTCTTGGCAAGTTTGCACACTGCTGAATAGATGCTGTTCCGATACCCCCTTGCTTCGGCAGCATTCTTTGGAATGATCGGCAGCTTCATGGCATCATACCCTTTCACACGCATTACTCTCTTTTCTTTCTTGTATTCATCTTGATCACTGTCTGAAGACGATGACCTACTTGATGAATGTTTGGACCTATCAGACCCACCACCATCTGAACCCCCTGGACTGCCCCCTCCCCTCTTCGAATCGCTCGAAGAAGACGAATGCGAACTCTTGGACGAGGCTTTGGATTTCTCCGAAGAGGCTTTTGGCGATGACGGCTTAGGAATTCTAGCTTCTAGATTTTGAACCATCAACTTCAATTGGCTTAGCATGGCTTCAGTTCCTGAATGCTTTGGACTACTGGATTCTTTTGAGACCTTTGATCCCTTTTTACCCTTATGCCCAAAACCCATTTGTTTTTCGCCTGCGGAGCCAAGTGGCTTCTCGCTCGGCTGTGGTTGCACGGCATCCTGGGCATATGGCAGTAATCCATCTGACATTCCGAATCCAATTGCGCTGACCGGTTGAAGGATTTGGCGACCCACTGGAGTGTGAATTGAAAACTCCGTAGCATCTACAGCTCTTGGTGATGATCTCATAGCATCTGATTGCATGTGCGCTATCACTGCATTCTGATTGTCAATCTGCCTAGCCATTGTCTCAATGATGTGACTTTGTTCATCCATCTTATTGGACATTTGCTGGTTTATCTCGATCAACTCATTCATCCGACCCTCCATGTGGGAAACGTGACTTTGGGCATCCCTTTGGACCCTAAGGATTTCAGCTCTTGATTGCAAACGGATACTCTCAATTTCACGGTGTGCCATTTGGACAACTTGTGAAGCTTCCCCACGAATTTCGTTCAATTCCTTTTGAGACTGAACTACTTGGGATTGAGATTCTCCTACAACTCTGGAAGCCTCTGAATGAACTTGTTCTGCAAAGGCTAGAGCTTCATTCCTAGCTATTCCCCTTTCAGCTTCAACGTGTTGGATTGCTTCAGCCCTCAAACTTTCTCGAGCTTGCTCAACGACTTGATGGGCTCTTGCAATGACGAATGGGTTCATACTCACATGAAGTTCGTTTCGAACATTTGTTTGAGAGTAAGTTGGACCCTGATCACCAGCACTGGAACCTGGATTTGGAAACGGATTCTGCGGAATGGTTGGTGAGCTAGCTTGAGACCCATCCCTAAGGAAATTTGAAAGAGTCTCTGGGCCGGCTTTGGCAAGAACGACTCTCTGTTCTGGCGTTGACATGGATCTGGATTCTGACTCCGAACTCGGTGTTGGGATATTTTGTGCATGAACTTGCATAGCTGTTACACCATGATTACCATGGGCAGACCTAGATCTATCGGTTTCCGATGATTGAAAGTCTTCTGAATTCGACATGTTTGGTTCGAATGACGCCATTTTGGCAGTGGATTGGATAAAGGGTGTACTACCTTATCGGCAAGGGTTCACTTCCTAACCTCCACTTTTCACTCGCTCAGCCACTCTTCGACGTATGGCAAACAGTCCTCCAAGAACTTAGCTCGCGGGAAAGTATCAACCGCAGCTGGCTTCCTGAGCAACTTAATGTGTGCAGCACGAACCTGAGGCAAGTAATCGCTGAACTCACTAAGTACGTCGGAACTGTCGTCAATGAAGAAGAATGAAGACTCGTAGAGCCCTGTCTGCTCGATGATATCTGTAACACAAGCGCACTTCCCCTCGGCACCACAACGATCTTTTCGTACAATGATACCCCAGTGAAATACTTGTGCAAAGTGTTCAGTATTTCGAATGTACCTTAAAGTTGAGGCCGCTCTCTTGTCAGTGTCGATGTACGACAGAATTCCAACAAAAAATTGCTTCCCAAACTTATCGGCTGCTTCAATGCACTGGCTGACAAATCTCAAATTGGACGATGGGACCCGGTCCAAGGAATACGTTGTTCCTTCCTTTCCACGATCAACCACCTGATGCCAATCCAATATCAACACACGCACCTTTGACTTGTCCTCGACTTCGTTGAAGGCCAAAGTATGTTTCTCTTCCGGGCCGTTGGCTTCCGAAAAACGATACAAATGTTGGGATCTCGGAAATCTTGGAGTATACCTTAGAGACACCTGAATCGAAGGAGTACCCTTGGCCTTTGCGACCGGTCTTGAAGAACTGCTTGACTCTCCTTGAAAGTCTCGCTTGCTTCCCGATGCAGCTTGGCTAGGTCTCACCACACTCGATGGCTCTACCTTCTCAGGACGGCTCGGTGCCGACTGATTCTCAGGACGACTCGGTGTCGATTGAGATTGATTTGAGGCCTTGAAAGTTTCCAGTAAAGATTCGCGAACTCTTGTATTCGGATGACTCTCGCTGAAGTTGTCTTTCAAGATAAAAGGAAACTCGTTCGAAAGACTCCCACTGTCCAAACAGGACTGGATGAAAGATACCTTCTGAGGAATTCCTCTTCTTCCGCCTCGACCAAAAATAATTAAATCCCACAGGCAGTCAGAAATACCAGAACCCTCTGGAGCAGGAATGGCGCAAGCACCGAGAGCCAAGTACGGCTGATAACCACGTTTTAGTGGCTCAACCAACCCAGCAGCGACACAGCGGTGCAAGCAGGATTTTCCGATCTTGAGCCAAAGTCAAGTTACAGCATAGTTTCATGCTGACCCAACTCTGGATTGAACATGCTCTGTGCTTATGATTGTAAAGGCACATTCGGTTTGGTTTGTGACACATTTGGTGTTTGTAGCCGACGGTGCCCAAGGCAACACGCCGGATTTTGAGCTCCGTTTTGGGACCGCTATGGTTAGTGGTTTTTATCCGAATTTCTTCTTCTGTTTATTGGGATATAATTGGCATGTAATGGATATAAGGTTCTTTGTGTCCCTATTCCATTGGGATACAATGGGATATAAGTTATAAGGGTGATTGAGCCAACAATAACTGGGGATATAACCACTAGTTCCAATAGTAAACATCCCAAATGGTTGGTCTACTATCCCAACCTATGCCTATTTTAACGGGGAAAATGGATGACAACTTCAATGGCTTGTTGGCTTTCTTGGAATAATTTCATCAGGAACCCATGGACCCAGTAAATATCTAGGGTTTTCTGTAAATTTCGACTTCTGGAAGTCAGGGAGGGTCGGGATTTGATCAATCAACATCAGGTCGATGGTGGTAAATATACCTTATGGTAATCAAACATGTTACCGGAGAGTAACTTTCTTTCGCCACCTCTGAATATCCGTGGGATTTGATCCTTTCTACATCGTCAAATCATGCCATACCCCTATTGCCGCTATGCCCCGCAACTTCTGCAAATCATTTGTGTCTCCCTTGCGTCATCAGTGCCCAGTGCCCAAAACCTATTCCTTATCATACTGGATTAGTTCATCCCCATTGGGCCACTTCGTCTAACTCCAATGTATCAATTATCAATCACGGCGGATTTACTGGGCATTCTTCACATCCCAAATCCTCAAATTGTTTGTGTCCTCAAATCCTCTGGTTCGTCATGACATTCCTCAATCGGGAGCGTCCAAACAGCCTTTTTCAAAGGGAAAATGATGAGAAACCACTTGAATGGCATCATGAAATGGGCGATCTTGCAGATTGACAGATGCCCAAAACCTTCTGTGAGTCTTCCAGGTCTTCACCCCAAACATGTGAAAGTCAACCCCAATCGATGGTTTCCATTTCAAGAACTTCCAAGGCGTGGCCTGAAATCAGGATTTCTGATAGAACAAACACATTCTCATCATTTCTTGCTAAAGTTAAATCAAGTCCCTATAGATCGAGACCATTTAAAGTGTTTCTGTCACCAGCAGATTAGTTTCAGGGAACATTTCCAGCAAACCATACTTTTTGTCATCTCAAATTGGCAACGTGGTTGGGGATTCAACCATACAATTTCCTGACACAACTTCTGGGGCCATGAGACGATATCCCCACAAGTTCACAAAAAAAAACATCTAAGTGCTTCAATCCCTATTTCTCTAGGATGTTTAAATGCATCCAATTGGGCTTAATTCCCCAATTTTGACGATAAAAACACCACACATGGTCGAAGGAAGTTTAGAAGTGAAACTTCCGACAATATGGACAGTTGAAAAGCAGAGGTGAAAAGTGTCAGAAGAGAAAAGATCAGAAGAAAGAAGATGCAGATGCGCGAAAAGGTAGGAAAGTCGCGAAACACTGTGTTTTTCCAATGATTTGGGGCTCCGGAGGGTCGAAAAGTAGGCTCGCTAAAGCGGCGGGTGCGGAGCCAGCTGGCCAGATGAGAGATGAAAAATTGCACGCCGTTGTGGCGCGAAGCGCATTTCCAAGTCAAAATGTACAAAACACCTCAGCGTCGGACCACTTTTGGAAGTTGAGATGTCGAAAAAGTGCACGCCGTTGTGGCGCGAAGCACATTTCCAAGTCAAAATGTACAAAGCACCGCAGCTCCGGACCACTTTTGGAAGTTGTGATGTCGAAAAAGTGCACGCCGTTGTGGCGCGAAGCACATTTCCAAGTCGAAATGTACAAAACACCGGGCTCCGGACCACTTTTGGAGGTTGCGATGTCGAAAAAGTGCACGCCGTTGTGGCGCGAAGCACATTTCCAAGTCAAAAGTGTTAAAAACTGACGGTCTCGGACCACTTTTGGAGGTTCAGATGTCGAAAAAGTTTCGAAAAAGTGCACGCCGTTGTGGCGCGAAGCACATTTCGAAGTCAAAAGTGTAAAAAACTGAGGGTTTTGAGCCTTTTTTTGACGTGAAGATGTCGAAAAAGTAGACACTGATTAACTTAACTAACTTGACTGACTTAACTAACTTCACTAACTTAACTACCCTAACTTCGACGACAACAGCAACAGCAACAACAACAACAACAACAACAACAACCACAACCACAACCACAACAACAACAACAACTACAACAACTACACAACAACTACAACTACAACTAGAACTACAACTACAACTACAACAACTACAACAACAACAACTACAACAACTACAACTACAACAACAACAACTACAACAACAACAACAGCAACAACAACAACAGCAACAACAACAACTACAACTACAACTACAACAACTACAACTACTACTACAACTACACTACAACTACAACAACTACAACCACACAACAACTACAGCTACAACAACAACAACTACAACTACACTACACTAATTAGATTACACCACAACTCCAACTCCACTACGCTACAACTACAACTACAGTTGCAGTACATCACACTACATCCAGCAGTTGTGGGTGAGGTGACCACTGCAACCATTGCAACCACGCCAGCAAACACAACTCCAACCACCTTTCGGTCAATCAGTGGATTCGCTCTGCCATCCGTGATTCACAACAACCAACGTCTCCTATAGGTTTCCTATTCTGAAACTTCCGCCACCGCCTTGTGCGGTACTACTGGTAAAATTACCAAATTTGGATGGTGTCAACTCCCGATTTTCATGGTTCAACCCATATTTTTCATGGTGAAATCCCAATTTTTTCATGGTTCATCCAACTTTGGATGTTTACCCTCTGGTAAACATACAAAAAGCTATTGAACATGGCCATAGAAATAGTGGATTTACCCATTAAAAATAGTGATTTTCCATAGTTATGTTAGTTTACCAGAGGGTATAACCAGCATGTCATATGGCTCGGTTTTTGACGCATCGTCTCTCGCCTGGTGCTTCTCGATGGCTTCGCACACGTCGCTGACCAATATGGGTAGGTCTTGACCTCACCAGGAATGGATGACGCAGTGGTAACATTTTGAAATGGGGCCTGTAATATTTTGGAATGATTTACTAAAAATATTGGTAATAACAATTAATTGTAATAATCATACTGATAACTGATAACTGGTAACACCATTTACTTAAAATATTGGTCATAGTAATTTCATTGTAACAATCATGCTGATAACACCAATGAAAATAGTGGCCCAGTTTGGTTTTTGATTACAGTATTCAGTGTATTCTGAATGGTGGCAGTAACAGAAGGTCAACAAAGTCGTTCTGGGATTCCAAACTGATTCATAAACATGCTCGTTATCACAATCTGTATATACATACCAATGAACGTTCACTCCCAACTGAGTTACCGACTGAACACTACTACCATTATTGCCGTTACTACCATCTATATCATCTATAACAAACTATCTTTTTTTAGCACCATTCGTATTCTGATGTTCTTTTTGTTTCCTTAAACATGATACCACTAGAATGATTGTCATCGGCCCTGACATGCCAAAACACAGGCAGAAGCTGGGCCCAAGCGTCCAAGGCACGACAATCAAACAGGGATGCGCAACAGTTTCAATAGTAGTTGCAACATTCTGCGGCGTCAAAGCAAAACAACAGAATGATATTTCGAGATATGATATTTCGAGATATTTCGCATTGCTTGAAAGTGTCATCCTCATATTTGTCATCGATCTGTGACCCATTTGGCCCCGTGTCCGCGCCGAAAACCGAGAAGTCCAACTGGGATATGGCAGCGTACTCCGTTCCCCAGACGCACTGATGGCCAGCAAGGAATACTCCTCAGATGGAATCCACTGGTGGACAGCAAAACATTTGAAACGTTAGCAGAGAAAGTGCTAGATAATTTATGTAGATATAAATGATTATAAATGCATACTTTTCCTATCTAAGTAAATATTGAGAAATATGGAGACCATACAGAAATGTACAGAATCTTCTTCATTCTTCAAGCAGGATCTCGGCTTTCGTGCTATGGAAAACTTCTAATCAGCCCTTCTTTCAGTTACAGTTGCACCATGCGCCGATCCCGGAGATGTGCGTGTGGGCATGCCACGCACAGATATGCGCATCCATTTTTTGCAGCAAAAACGCAGCAGGTCCCAGGTCCTTGATGATCTCCCACTTGTCATCCATGAAACCACCTTCCACCTCAAACTTTCTCCCATTTGCTGACGCTAACAGTTGGGGTAACCATGGGATTTCAACCGTTGGGATATGCGGCCCCTATGGTGAAACGTGGAGATTTGGCACACTCAACGCGAGACTACTTCAACTCCCGAAGGCATCTAGCGCCAAAATGAACTGCCAGACTTAGCAGGTATGGTTTAAAACTGTTTAAAACACGTAAGGAAAGAATTTTTCATCGCCATCCAACAATTTCTGTGAAACAAATGCTTGAAAATCGTCTGAGCCGCAGACTCCGATCGCCATCTTGGTTGGCTCTTGCTCATCTGGCGTGGAAAGGTTGACAAACAGCGACAACCATCGACAGATTCTGTTTTCCTCCATGAGGGGTTGGTCCGCCACCAACTTGATGTTGCATTAGATATACTCAGTATACCCCTAGTACTGGGGTTGGGATGATGAGCCCAAATGGTTAGTGGGATGGTTTATGGGGGACTGCTTTACCGCAGAATCTACTGTCGATCCGTGGTCCCTTTCTGCATGTTCGATCTCGGAGATACAGATAGTATTTTTAGGAACTCTAATTGGGGATGAATCTGATTTTAGTGGTATATATATATAGGTATTTATATTTGGGATGATTCGTCCTATATCAAACAGATCGGTATTTACCCTTGGTTTTTTGATTGAACCCTTTGATATCCCTACTTTGAGTGGCTTAAAACTCAGATTGGGCTGGCGAAATCCCATGAAAAAAAGGAGGTTTCTGGCTGAACTGCTGGGAGCTTCCAGCACGCCAATGGGTGATTGCCGAAGGGTGCGAATATCCATCAATCATCATTCATCATCAACTAATAGGAACATTACAGTGATGGTAAACAATGGACAATCCACTAGCTATCCACTAATCATTAAATATTGTAATAACTAGCAATGAACCATCATATTATTCATTGATAGTGATATATAATGATGATCCATTAGTTAACAATGATAAATTGTAGTCATCCGCAACCCACCCACCGGTTGTGACTGGAATATCTCGACACCTGCGGGTTTCTGCTTCTCCTCACGGCGGAACTTCTGCAGGAGGTATAAACCTGGCAATCCATTGGTCGCTTGTCCCTATCACAACTATGGCTTTCAAAATGGTTAAAACCAGTTAGTTAAAACATGTTAAAACCCACTAATGGTTGGAACATGTTTGAAGCTACCAAACTGAGCAGTGTTCAAAACCTGGAATTCGACACGGTAAAACCTTCAGGCATCGGGCCATTTCTGTGGAAAGTCATCTTCCAAACACATTCTTCAAAGGGGTGCAGCCTGGCTCGATATGTGTTGTGCCCAAAGAGCGTTGTATGATGTGTGCCCCCGACATTAAAACTGTCAACATGCTGGTGGACTTGAAATTTTAGATGACGTATTGGGAAAAACCACGGCGCCCTTGACAGTTGATGACTCCACGGCTGTTTCCAACCGGCAAAAAGTCTCATCCGCAACAGCCCTTATTTTACCCATGGGGACACATGGGTTTATCCATGAAAAAAGGGTGGATTTCCTCCATTCTCCACTGGATTTTCCACCGAGCCAGCCTTTGCCACCGGAGCGTTGAAGGTCCAGGTCGATCATGTCTGCGGTGCCATGGCCGGAAACTTTGGACAATCCGGATGATGATAGTATAATCCGATATATTCAGCCATATAATATTTGTACTATCCAATAGCTATGCTTATAGAATCTTATACATTTTATCTATGATAATAGTTCCAAAATCTATTGGATAGTATAATCGTGTATAACCACATATAATATTTATATCATATCCGTAGAGTATACATATCAATCAGCAACATTCATGTAAACATATCTGGTATGATCAAACCATTGGCTTGTAGTTTATGGTCATCCATCTCATTCCAAGGGATTCCATGCCATGGGTTGGCTGATTGACGACCATCCCCCAATATGATCCAATATGAGTCTATCCAATCTGTCCAACTTTTGACCATGGCATATATATATATGTATATATATATATGTATATATATATATATATGTATATATATATATATGTATATATACACATACATATATACACATATGATGTATATATATATATACACATACGTATGCACCACATATATGCACATATCGTCAGGGGTCTCTGGCAGCTCAACCTTCACCATATTTCACCATATCGACCAACTTCGGAAAAAACATCGGGTCCGCCTAAGGCCACTCCTTGCCAGGTGCGCAGATTCACCTCAGCCCGCGGTCCCAGGAAACCATGGGAACAAGGGAACATCTTAACCAAAAATCATCGTTTTTACCATTAAATATGAGGGTTTCGTGGAAATTGTCCCACCGATCCAATGATTATCATCGTTTTCCCCCAAATTGCTGGGCCATTCAATGTCATTCGCATGGGGTATACGGGTATACCGTAATTTTTCGGACATACACTTCGCACATTATTGAAACAATGCGTTTTCAAAAATCAATGAACGCATCAACACATCTTTAAAGCACTGTGAATACCACTGAAATCACACTTCAGGGAAGGTATGGGGGGATGGTATGTGTATACATGTAGAGATTGTGTGTATCGTTCCAGTCTCCAGCTGCTCTTGAATCTCAGGGCAGAGTCAGACAATCTTTAACATCAGCAACTCAATGCAACATACTCAAGTACCAGACAAGTAATACCAAGTAGAGATGATCTGCTTATCCACAAGCCCTCAAGCTTAGGAGCCGATGCTCCAAGCTCCCACAATTGGGACCCTTAGTCTCCAGGGCCTTAATGATGTCCTTGAAGATAAAAACATTGATCACCCTGCATACTAAGTGCTCTCCTCTGTACCAGTAGAACATCACTATATCCTCAGGCCTCTGTCCGGGCCATGTCTGGCACACATGTCTGTTGGTTCAAAAAAAGGCCCGCTCAAAGATAGAAACATGGAAATCTCGTATACCCTGCAACATTTTAGAACCTTTTAGCTGGTTAGTATATATCCATATTTCTAGCATAAGATCTACCTTCTGGTAATTCACAACATTGCTACGGAACATGACCCGTTTATAGATCATTTACCTATTACATGCTATTGCAAATGGTGATTATCCAAAGCCATATCAAATTTAAATTACCAAAGGGTCATGTACTAAACGACCTAGCTACAGTAGCCAGTTGGCTTCACCCGGAAACTGAATGGATCCCGAAATCACCCCTGGGCCCCCAGCTGCCAATCCACCCTCGCTGAATGGAGTATCCTCAGTCCGATCTGAAGCCAAAAGGAATAGCCGTAAGAATCATAGTCATAACAGCAATCATACTAGCACTAATGTTTGTTTGTTTCCCTGCACTCAGAAGCGTCTGAAGCCTGTGATTCAGGCGGCAGGCTGAGATATGCCATGCACTAGTAATGGTAGTAGAAAAAAGGGTGGTGATAATGATAGCAGCAAAAGCTGGGTTGCTCAAGCCATGTGTGTTCTCAACTAGCACCATTTATCGCCCATTTCTGGGTGGTTTCCCCGCTGAGGAAGAGGCAAAAGTGTAGATGCACTCATCTTTGAACACCTGTGGAACTGGTGACGATCGGAGTGCATGCCCACCATGTTACCATATGTTACCTATAAATGAATGTATCTGGGGAGCCACAAATTGCAGAACCTCCCGGTTGGCGGTGGAAGTTGCATTCTCTTCTGCCTGCAGGACCCAGTTGAAGATCTCGACATCCGCGTCCAGCATGACCTTCTCCATGTCTGGTCGTGGCGGCAAGTCCTGAGGTGACGACACATTGGAGTCAATTTCCATCTGGAAGGCCACCTTCAATGCCTGCAGGTTGGGATAGTCCTTCTGTTCCTGCAGGTCTTCAAGACGAGGCAAACTCCTGAGGTGGTCATCAACACTGATCAACTTCAGGTAAGACAGATGACAATCGGCAACAGCCGTCAGGAAGTTCGTGATGTACTTCCTGTTCAGGGTCTCGTCTCCAAATTCCTTCAAATTCCGTCAAATTCCTTAAAATTCCTCTCAGATTCCTTAAAATTCCTTAAAACTCTCTAAATTCCTTAATATTCCTTATAATTCCTTTAAAGTTCCTTAATATTCCTTAAAATTCCTTAGAATTCCTTCAAATTCCTTAAAATTCGCTGATCTAAAATGACATGCCCAACAAAATCGATATAAACAGATCCTGGAAAAGCATTGGTTCCATTCTGCAATAAAATGCTCCAAACAGACTTTTTCTTGCAATAAAATGAGAATGGAATTTTAACATGTTAAAAATCATCAGGTTTTACCTTGCCAATAAAATGCTCAGACCACCCCCCCAACAATAAAATGACTAGCCTGACATCAATTTTAAAATTCCAATACATTAAAAACATCGTTTAAACTATGCACAGGTTCACCAGTTCTAGAGTGGAAATTGCCACGGGGATGCCTTCCCCATCTAGGGTTGGAAATAAACACCGAACCACAAGCATAGACAGATCAAAACAATGGCTTCCAATCCCAAAACTACGGGGGAATCGTCTAAATTCATGTGGGTAAAACAATGCCATAAACCATCCCCCAGTCATCACCATTCTTATAGGTGGTATGGTGCCCCCATTCCCAGTCATGAAAGTCTTCCAGGTCTTGATGGAAATAACTTGGTCGCTTCACCCGAAAAAAAAACCCAAGCGATGGCCTTATCGTAGTGTTGTGGTGCCTGGCGGGTACATCTGCTGGAAATCAATGGGTTTTGGCCAGAAATGGTCCCAGGCCTGTGAGAAGTTGCCCTTTTTCGTTCCAGGAAAAGGTGAGTTGACATAAGAAGCCTACATTGAGACATCCAAACCCAGGCCCGACTTTTCAAACAACGATGTTCTCTATACATCATGGGAGGGTCTCTTAGTGGTGCTGGGCAAAGTTCAGCAGGTCGATGAGGCTGCGGCTGAATCAAGAGTGCAGGATGGTTTCCTACAAAAAACTCTCCACATTTTGGATCGTTTTAGATGGTTTTACTGGTCTACTTCACTATGGATGGTTAAATCCTCAGCTCAGGGCGTGCCTTGAGGCCAATCATACAAGCCCTCACTGTCTCCATGGCTCACAGAGGTGCTGAAAATTTCCCTGGCAGTTTCACCAAAATAGGCCCATGGATGTCTAGGAAATCCACCATTTTGAAAGACATACCAAAAATAGATAAACATAGTATACCAGATAGATTTATCAGAAACATCCATGGTTTTCAATTATTGATCTGATTAAATCTGATAGGTCCAAGACTTGTGAAAGCTGACTTTGCGGTCGCATCTCAGGATCCTAAAGGCGGAAAGCCGAACACCAGCTGAAGGCCAACAACAACGGCGGAAATCACGAGATTCGTTGGAATCAACGGAGCCACAGATCGTTGGAATCAATGAACTTCACATAAAAAAAGGGGTTACGATGCCGCGACATAAATCTCCAAAGATTTGGATGCCAAGATCTTTTTTGCCCCGCCGAATCCACCAACGTGAAGGAACAGAAGGGACAACGGCAGACACTGCGCAGGGTCCTCATATTCGCGGTTTGATTGCTGCGAAACACTGCACAAAAACATTCTCGGAAGCAAAGAATCTGCAACAATTGCAAGAGATTGATCATACTTGCCGATGTTTGCTGTTTGCTGGGTCTGCACATTGCATTCCGTTGCCACTGAAAATCTGGCGGCGATCGAAAATCTGACAGCAGAAACTGTGCAAGCCGCGTTTTAGGGCCAGCACCGAAACCACAAAATTGCTAAATATGTCGAACAATGTGACATGCCATCACAACTCACATCTCTCCCAAAAAATACACAACTATACATAAAGTGGACCAATATCAAGTAAACCCCAAAACGGTATTGCTACCAAACTGACTGCTTCAACTACAACCAAACTTGTCTGGAATAGAGACGGCATGTCAAGGACTGCGCATTTACATTCCCAAATGTATCTTGTCCATCAAAATCTCACGCTAGTGAGCTCTTGAATGCACCATTGTCCATAAACGTGACGATATTTCCGACCTTGGATCTGTGTCGCGAGCATGGCAAATGATCCGAAGATGAATTCACAAGATGGAGTATGGTCTGAACTCATGCCCAACCAAGGTTGAATGGTTCCATGCCAACATTCCGATTTGAGCCGCGCAGAGCCAAATGGTAACTTTCCATCCATGCGCGTTTCACTAGAGAGCCAACCCCTTTAATTTAACTGGTGCTGTGGAATGGTGAAACATCATTTTTCTCGAAGGTTCTTTTATCCTCTGATGATTGGGTTGGTGGTTTTCCTGTCCTGACAGTTCCCAAATTGAAACCCTGAAGCAGGCTGCTATTCCAACAACAAAATACAGTAAATCACCTTTGGAGAGGTCGGCCACTCATGTTGCGCGCTTCTTTATCAATGAAACCTGGGAAATCCCCATGAAGAATGGCGCTAAATGCTGGGGTTATCTCCACCCACCAGGGGATCTACCAACTCCCGATTAAAAAAAGGTACATATGTATATAATCATACAGTATCATACATCCCACTCCATGTTCGTATGAACATATAAAAGATAATAAATATAGAACTTATTTTTCGATCTATCTAATCTTGTACGCACCTGATCTACTCAGCTTGAAATTGAGCATCGGACGCCATCGTCGATGCGGGCATCGCTGCCCACCTCAGCTCAGGGCATCCCAACGGATAGCGATTGGTTTCAACCCCGAAAGTTGGTCGTAAATCATTGGGAAATACCCAATAGCAGCCGCAGCAAAAAACGGCGGAAGTTGCCTTAGGGTACCCAAAAAAGACATTTTTCATCGTTTTTCATCTATAGAAGGTGTTCCCTGCACCAGCGAAACCAGGGCTTGCTTTGTGCGAAGCTGTTGCACTCTTGTTGTCCAAGAACATGACCTGCGCACGACCACGTTGCAATGCATCGCCAAGCTACACTGTGTGCTCCCAAGATCACACTCCACACTTCACACTGCACACTTCATCTAAGTTTTTCCCATCTCATCCGAACACTGTTCAGCTTTCTCATCTCATCGAAGCTCTTCGTGACTCAACTCAGCTCTTCTGTGCGTAATAGAGCTTTTACTGCTGGAGAGAAGCTTTTGGTCTACTTTCACTGTCACGTCTATTCTCAATCATGGAACTCGTAACCTTTCATTCATACCCATACCTTACACACTGCATACTCAATATCATACACACTACATTACATTGATTGAAACAAGTCAGTAAAGCACCATAGAACTACGAGCAACTGCAACAGAAATTTTAGTTCCAAAACCGGATCTCGGCGCCAAGGCTAAAAACACAAACAATTTTGAAACATTTTTAAAAAGGCATTTTAAAAGAAAGATCGCCAGCGCCAAAATTGAGAAAATCTGCTGACAGATCAATATCGCAACCTGGACGCGCAAAAGACCTTTTTGATGCATCCATTACAATGCGAACTGCTATTGCAAACCCGCATGAATCTACGCACATGGCAACAGAACATGGCAACATTCATGCAGCCATTCCACTGCGATGTGCCACCACAGATTCCAAAATACGCTGTAACTACTCACAAACGAACAATTGCACGTTGCAAAACACACTGAAGGAGCCAATCGCACGTCAAAACGATCCTAGCCGCACCCGCCGCACACAGGAGGTACGCTTCATCGCCGGCGTAAGGCTCTTCAGACGAAAAGAACACAATGTTTCCTGCTCCGGCATTCTCCCCAACACAAGTCCCATGCATTATGTATGTATTGTTGTGTATGCATTGTGATATGACGTATTGTTGTGTGATGTATTCCAGTGTGATGTATTGTTGTGTATGCATTGTGATATGACGTATTGTTGTGTGATGTATTGTTGTGTATGCATTGTGATGTGACGTATTGTTGTGTGATGTATTGCCGTGTGATGTATTGTTATTGTTGTGTGATGGATTGATATGTGATGTACTCCTATGTGATGTATTGTGATGTGATTTATTGCTATGTGATGTATTGTTTTGTGATGTATTGTCATGCGATGTATTGTTGTGATGTATTGTGATATATTGCTATGTGATGTATTGTTGTGTGATGTATTGTCATGTGATGTATTATTGTGATGTATTGTTGTGTGATGTATTGTGATATGATGATATGATGTATTGTTATGCGATGCATTGCCGTGTGATGTATTGCTGTGCGATGTATTGTCATGTGATGTACTGTTGTGTGATGTATTGTGATATGATGTTTTGTTATGTGATGTATTGCCGTGTGATGTATTGTCATGTGATGTATTGTGATATGATGTATTGTTATGTGATGTATTGCCGTGTGATGCCTTGTTGTGTGATGTATTGTCATGGGATGTATTGTTGTGATGTATTATGATGTGATGTACTGCTTTGTGATGTATTGTTACTGCATTACACTTTATCGGTAACTCGGAAGAAGATTGCTTCGCAACTTACTTTGGTAATGCACATTTCAATGAAATCATAGCAGGTTATCTATCAGATAGTTGGATATGTCCGATCGCAATAATTGGATATACTAATCGATACCACATGTTTTGGATATATACTTGCTGATATTTGATAATAACTGAAGATAACCCCAACATGTAACTAATAGTAGGACCAAAATGTCATAGACAATAGTGGGCGTTTGGGGTTTGGGGGGTAACGATCGCAAATGACAGCGTGTAGATCTCAGCAACAATCTGGATATCACCAAGGATTTCTTGCCGTTTTACATCACCCAAAATCCGTCATTTGGAATTTTTGGGGTTCAAAGATCTCCCCGAAGAAACCACATTTTCACAGATTCGGTCATGTAACCAGACCTCACAATCCATGTTTAGTAACCCCAGAAAGAGGTGGTCAAAAACAGTAATACCCATAATCCCATCAGTAAAACATCACTACCAGAACTTATTCACCATCCCCAACTGAGGGTTAGCTCACCACATGTTGGACTGGACATGGCAACGCAACAATAGTAACCAGCAACATCTGCTTGGTGGTGCAATAGCCATCTTGAAAAATGATGGAGTTTGTCAATCGGAAGGATGACATCCCATATATGAAATGGAAAATAAAAGCCATGTTTGAAACCACTAACCAGATATAGACACACAAACCTCCACCTCGTTGCTGATGTGGGTCTGGGTGCCCTGACCATCTGCACAGCCGGTCGTGCCAGGGTGCCTTTCTTCAAGTCTTCCGGCTTCTTCTGGCATCAGTGGAGGTTCATTGATTGGTTATCAAAGAATTTTGGAGCTTCATGATGGATTTAAGACTTGACCGGGGAGGTTTGGAAGCCTTCCAGCAAGGTGATGTTCAATAGAATAATGGATTTATATGCCCATGGAACCCTTCCACCGCACCAAGCAACGATAGAACTCTAAGACTCCTAAGACTGGCAGGGACTACGCCGGCAAGTCGAAGCTGTTCTTTTTCTTCCTCATCCTTCTTCTGTTCCTCCTGTGAAGCAACACTAGTGGCAAAGAATCTCCAAGTCTATGGGGGTCTGCATCGAGCGGTACAATGCCAGAGCATGGCTCTTGAAATTCTATTTCTATGTATCAGTTGAATTTCACCATATCTGCTGACAATAGTTTCAGCATCTTTGCAATTTCTTGTTGACTAACCCTATCTTTCCATTCAACCCCCCAGAATGGGACCCCAACACATGCGGGAACCACAAAAGTCAATAGGAGATTCGTATTTGCACCTCCCCGCATTGATGGGTCACCCCGAGTTTCTGTTGGTGACATCCACATGTTTGTTGGTGTAACACAGTCATAAACTTGGTGTTTCGTTGACGCCCTGTTACCCTCTGGTAAACTAACAGTTTGCTATTGAAAATGGCAATCTATAGTTGATTTACCCAGCTATAAAATGGTGATTTTCCAGAGTTTTTTGTTCACGTTTACCAGAGGGTAACTCCCCAAGAACAATAGCCGTCACGAACCATCTAATGGCAACCCAATCCAGGATTTTTCTCCTCCAAGGCCACGGCAATGGCCTTCTCGGCTGCATCAGCCACCTTTTAAAAAGGGAGGACTTCACTCGCAAAAATGGGGGGATATGGCAGGGATATAGTAACGATATTTATGGGATATAACTGATATAACTGATATAACGAAACTAATATGAGTATATGAGAATATGTATCTCATATCCGATTTCATCACCTATCGGACCTATCCTATTCTCAAATAGCCGTGGCCTCTCTGGTCTCATCCTAGTGGGCAAAATAACATGTGGCCAAAGAACCCAGTTGGTTGACTCAGCCTTTTTGAGTAACTCTTCCTTTTTGACATCCGCTTTTTCCATGGATTTTCATGGATTTTCCATAGATTTTCATGGATTTTCATGGATTTCCACGGATTTTCCATGGATTTTCATGGCAACATCACCGGATTTATGACCCGAAAATCGCGTCAGCCGCCTGCTTGGCACTGGGCGCCAGCATCACGAGTCCCACAAACTCGTCGCGATCCCGTTGCTGGGGCGCACAACGCGTCGTGGATGATATCGGGATGGGTCATCAATATCTCATATGGGTATGGATCAATACCTATTAATACCATTTTTAGTGGGATGAACATCCATTTACCAGCTATTTTGATGTTCACCAGGGGTACAAGGTTTTGACACAATGCCATTTGAATAATGGGATAATAATAGTGGATTAATGGGATATTAGTGGATTAGAATGGGTCATTAATATCAATAATGGATTAGAATAATGGATCAAGATCTCATATAATGGGATAATCTTCATGGGTCATCAAACTGGATATGAATGGAATATTAAGATAATGAAATATTAGCGGATATTAATCTATTGGATATTAACGGAATACTCAGAGATATTCATCAACTGGATATAAACCTGGTATTAATCAACTGCTCTTATAGGGAATATCCATAGGTAAGATTTAGATATTGGAATGATCAATGGGATATTAATTTACCGGATATTGATTTATTGGATAAGGATCTTTGGATATAACGGCATCTTGATCTTGGATGTACAGCATCAACTGGGATACTAATCCCATGCTAAGATGGAAATATATTTTCTGTATGTCTGTATGTATAAATCCCGTACTAAACCATGGTTTCCGGGGGTGTTTAATATTAGGGGAACAGATTAATAGGACAATAACTGGCTCTTAGCCATTATATAAATAAAAGATATGAACCACTAAACATGGCGAACACCGTCAAAACAGTAAATCATCACTTCACTAGTTTTAATCAAATCAATATACTATACTAAATATAAACTATCAAACATGGTAAAACTTAGTGGCTTAACCATCAAACATGGACTATGAGTGGGATGTATGAGCATATATGTGTGTCTGCAAATGGAGTATAGCCCGAGCTACAGTAATTCTCAAAGATGAATTACAATGTTTGACATACGTTGGTTGCGGCTCAAAAAAACCCAGTAAGGGCCATTTGGAGCGCTGTTTGGCGGCAATTGGAATCGTCATTCTATTTCTTGGATGGCCATTACCATGAATAAGCAGTATTTCAAAGCATCAGATTGAACCATGTCACCATACCACCAAGTTTTGTATTTCATTGGATCTCCATCTTGCTGTTGGTTCCCTCATGTCTGTTGGATATTTGAAAACTCGCAACCAAATTCACCGCCGATTTTTTTGCAAACCATAGATGGCTTCATTTAGAAATCCGATTGACTTGACATTTGTGCCCATTGATTTCCAACGCGGGAACCATCCAACAAGTCACCACATTTCACCACATCCGCATAATTCCACCAAACATTTACTATTGGAGGTGTTTCCAGGATGTAAGTTGGACGATGCTTCACCTATAATTAAAGCACCGTTTCACCTTTTCATACCCTCTGGTAAACGTTAACATAACTATGGAACATCACCATTTTATAGCTGGGTAAATCAACTATTTCGACTGGGCCATTTTCAATCGCAAAGTGTAAACGTTTACCAGGCCGGGTAATATCCCATTATTATTCCATTATTCATATGAGATATTGATGACCCATCCCGATATCATCCACTGGATTGTCCCATATATTCCCATATATGAAATGGAACATAAAAGCCATCTTTGAAACCACCAACCAGATACCCTCTGGTAATTTAACGTAGCTATTGAAAATTGCCATTAATAGTGGATTTTCCCATTAAACATGGTGATTCCATAGCTATGTAAACGTTTACCAGAGGGTATGATGATTGCAACAAGAAATGTGGAATCTCATGAAGCCCAACGACAGCTCGAGCCAAAAGCGCCTTGATCCGCTGGTCCGGCACGGGGCACAGAAGCAGCTTCGGTCCTCCGACCTCGGAAAATGGTAGACGATTGGGATGAAAACATGATCAATCTAAGCTTCATCTAAAATTCGGATACAACTTCCCCATAGATTCCCCAAGAATTGTGGGGATTTGCTTGAGGGATGCCCCAACATTTTGCTAGAGAATCTATAAGAGTTAACCAAGGAATCCCAAAAAATCACATATTCCCTTTCTTGATTCCCCAGCTAACATGTGCTGGTAACATCTCATTGTATCACCCGGCTTGGTGAAATCCCCATCAAGTCTGCCATTGAAATGCTGATGTGTTAACTACCCATTCAAATCCGCATGACTTGGTTGCTACATACCTATTAAATCACGAGTACTTGATGCGGAAAACTCTCAATTTCAGTTTTTCATGGTCAAATCTCAGTTTTCACCAGAAAATCAGCTTTACCTCCATGATATCCCGACAAGGGTCAGGATTAAATCTTCAGTGTCTCCGCACAAAAATCCGTACTAGGCCACTCTGATTGCTTGACACCCACCCCATCCACCCCATCTATCCATCATTGAATCATAATCTCCCCCTTACTGGTTTTCTCCTCGAGGGTCAGAATTCCGGCATCTCCAAAGCTTCGCAACAGCAGCGCACGGGCCACTGCGCGTTGATGACTTTCAACAATCGCGCCATCTCGTGGCTTCAGCACTGCTGTCGCCAGCTGCTCAACACGGATCTTTCTGGGACATCCCCATTATTTTGCCATTGATAACCATTCGATTGTTGATGATGAAAATCCCATGAAAAGCCAGTATGAAATTTAATAAAACCTCCATTTTTGGACATAAATCCCTTTCAATACCCATTCAAATCCCATAAAGAAGAGGTCACCATTTTCGAAAGCCGTAACTCGCTGCGGTCCCGGCTTTGCTCTTCAGTAGCACCGAGAACTTCTGGACAGCCGCCTCATTGGGAGCAGGGGGGAACAAGGAGGGAACAGGGGAAAGGAACAAAGAAGTTTTTCCACAGAAAAACTTTACAGCTTTAAAACACAGAAGCCGTTACACAGAGATCCTTTTACAAACAGCTTTTACACACCGAAGCTTTGAGACAGAGGTGCTGTTACACAGAGGCGCTTTTACACGTGCAAACTTTGACACACCTAAGCTTTTACAGAGAGATGCTTGTATACAAAAACGCTTTTACAAAAAGAAACATTTACACAAAAAACATTTACACAGAGAAACGTATATACAAAGAAGCATTTACACAGAAGCTTCTGCTCACAGAAGCATTTACAAACAGACGCTTTTACACAGAGAAGCTCCCACAAACAGACGCTGTTACACAGATGATGCCTTTGAACGCACAAGCTTTTACGCACCGGCGCCTTTACAAAGAGAAGCTTTATTGCACACAGAAACATTTTAGACACATGGGCTTTTACACACAAAAGCTTGTACACAAAGAATTTCACACACACACAGACACTCTTACACGGAGCAGCTTTTGCACACAGAAGCCTTTTCACACAGGTGCTGTTACAGACAGAAGCTTTTGCCCCACATACACTCTTGATTATCCTTATGATGTTAATGACTTTGATGACTTTGATGATGATGATGATGATGAGCTTGATGATGATCTTGATGAAAGGACATCCTGTGCACAGGCGGGCCATAATCCCGTGCACACACATGAGCCGGTTACCCGGTTACCCGCCTGGCTGTAGGCCTCCTCCTGTGGAGAACAGACGGAGGTTTCCTATGTCATGGGGCTACCCCAAGTTATCATCCAAGTTATGGGTTATGATCAATGGGAAAAACCCAATGGTTTGGGGTTTCCATATATGAACAGGACACCTCCGTATGGGCGAGCCCGAAGACGGTGAAACAAGGTGGCCATTGAACCACTACAGTATAAACCAATCCAATATGGTGGCCAATTGGGATTTAAGTAAACAATGATGACACATGCGGATTTAACCAAGAAACATTTACCGTCCACCCCGGACGGTCGCTCGCCAAGAAGAAAATCGCCTTTGTTAATTTGTCATGAAAACAATCTGATCAATATGCTGAATGGGGTAGTAACAACGATCTATTTTCATGAGGAATCAACATTTGCCAGCCCCCCGAACAATATGTTGAATGGGGAAATAGCATCAACTTATCTTCATCAGGGATGGATATCCATTTCAGACAAAATCTACCTATTGCACGGTTTTCACTCGTCTTAAACATCCGAGAATGGACATGTACGAAGAACTAAATATATATATATATATTATATCTTATGACACCTACATACCCGTATATATATATAAGTACATATATATATATACATACAATCATATATTCAAAAATAACTCTTCACAAATAGGCCCTTCTACGATTCCGTGGCGGGCAAACGTCAGGGTTGCAGCGCACATTGAGAAACGATGCGGAAATTATTCATCAACCATGAGGAGAAATGGTGGATTTAACAAAGAACCACGGGATTTCACAATCAATGTGACTCATGTGAACTGAACAAATAATGGAATCTGATTTGGACATGGTAGTCCAAAACCTATAGTCGAAGGTCATGTTCAAAAGGGAAGTTGCCTTTTTGTGGGACCCAAGTTGCCTTGGGCTCTGATGGCGAGGGTTGATCCACAGCCCAAAACTGCAGGGTTGCTAGCCCCATTTCATCCCCATTATGCTCCATACTTCCTACCGTATTTAATAGATGCACACAGAATTATAATTAGTTATGTATATATATATATATGTATGTATGTATGTATGTATGCATGTATGTCCCCATTATATTCTCATTCTGGTCCGTAAATTCCACTATAGCCATTCTTCTCTTCATTCCAAGCTAAGCCTCCTGCTATCCAGCTGCCACCACGCCTCCAAGGAAGCGATTCTCTTATAGAACTTCTTGGTGGCTTCGAAAGCCGGGACCTGGCGTTCGAAGAATCCCCATCTGGGAATCCATTGGAAGCAAGAAATTCTCATGGTTTGGGAATTTTTGGGTAAGGGAACATCAATAAGCTGGTAAGGAAATGGCGGATCTTGTGGGTGAATCATGGATAGCCTCACCTGATCTTGTGATCCGGATCCACTGAGCCGCAAACGAACAGCTTGCGGAAATCAATAGGTAAACCAACTGTACATGGCACATTTTAAAATAGCTACGTTAAATTACCAGAGGGCAAGGATGCAAGTGGATTTTACCAATGAGTAATCAAAAAAAACTAAACAACATCTGTGAGCGCCAACCAGTCATGGCACCAGTTTCATGGTTTACATCCCAACTGTCATTCCTTTATTTATTGTTGGTTATATCCACCATTTTTGGATATTTTGTTGATAGGTTTCCCTACTATTGGTTGTCACAATCCCCAATATCAATTAATTAGCTAGTATAAGTCCCTATTTTGTAACCAATCAGGAAATTCTTCACGGCTCAGTTCCCATGTTTGAACACCAGTTTTAGCGGCTCCATCCACGGCGTTTGATGCTGCCTCTATTTTTCATAGGTAATTTCTCCCGCGAAATCCCCCGCTAATTTCACATCTGGTTACTACCGCCACAGTCTTCGCTGAACACACCACATGTTTGTGGGTATACGCCTATATTTAGGGTTCAGCCAATTCGCACTTGTTTTGTGCCAGACCTGAAGGTCATCTTAACCACTTGGCGTTTGCCAAAGATTTATCAAAGATATAAACATCCGGCCAAAAGGCATGACCGGTCACATATGAGCGTCCACATTCCGAAAGGCACGGACTGGTGGAACGTCATTGAGATTGCCTCTCTTTTCTTCCAAAAGGCATGGAAGAGAGGACAACTCCTTTATTTGTGGCCTGTTCCTTCAAATTAGGGAGGGAGCTGGAGGGCCAGCTTTTGAGCCTAAAGGCCCCAACAAACACAACTCAAATTACTTCACCCTAACTGTCGATGCGACTGTCAAGGGTTCAGCCAATTCGCACTTGTTTTGTGCCAGACCTGAAGGTCATCTTAACCACTTGGCGTTTGCCAAAGATTTATCAAAGATATAAACATCCGGCCAAAAGGCATGACCGGTCACATATGAACGTCCACATTCCGAAAGGCACGGACTGGTGGAACGTCATTGAGATTGCCTCTCTTTTCTTCCAAAAGGCATGGAAGAGAGGACAACTCCTTTATTTGTGGCCTGTTCCACGGCCCCCCTCACGGCATTTCAAGGATGAAATGCTGTTGGGCACACTTCGCCCGCAAAGGAATTGATCCTGTCCAAATCACACGGAGGAATACGCAAGGAAGGTAGCTGCGCCAGGCCATCCTGTAAATAAAGACGCCCGACACTGATGCTTTTCCAGCGTCCTCGGAGCAAAATCGCTTCCAAGGGTACGCCATGTTGTAACAAAAATGTTGCTCCTCCTCGACGAAGTGAGTAACCTTTGTACCCAAAATGAACTACGCGAAAGAATCGGAAATAGCTGAGCAGGCGTTTCCTAAAAGCTTGGCCCGAGTGAGGCCAGATCTTCTGACCAGGAAAGTGTCGTTGACAAGTCCACAACGTATCCAAAAGTTGTAATGTACAGCGGTCTCGGAGTGCGACCGCTTCCTGTGAGCCTGAGCGCGAGCCAGATTTGCTCTGCTGTAAGGAAACTACACCGCATTGAAGATGGAATTCAAGGTCACAAAAACGCAATGCCAGCACCTCACCCGTTCTCAACAGGGCATGGTATGCCAGGGCAACAATACAAGCAAAGCAAAGATCCCCTTTTTGGACTGCACGGCTAATGATCGCCTTGGCCAGCAGTACCGTCAAAGGCGGCGCACGGGATGGGGCTTCGATCCTGCGCCAATGTTTGAAAAGCCGCCAGGCTTCTCGTAACGCACCCCTCACCTGGGGCCAGTAGAAATGTAAACCAGATAGAGTATCTGCAATTGCATTGACTGATTCCCCTCTGGTCCACTGCAATTCAATCCACTCACAAAGGACTTCATCCAGGTGGTTGAGGTCCTTTTGGGCTTCCAGGAAGGGGAGTAATCTCCCGACCGCTTGTTCATAGCGCGCACGGGTCTTAGAGGTGATACTGAAATCCCTCAACCGATACCCAGCGCGCCGTTGCCTGCGTTCCTCGGCTGTCTTTCCAGCCAGCAGGAACCTCCTGCTAAACACAGGCATGGCTACTTTCGGGCTGCCGCATCTGTAGGATTCTCTGATGATCCAACGTGGCCATGCAGCAGTTGCGACCCAGTGGCCAGCTGGATGGCGCCAATTTGACGCGAAAGGGGCTGCAGCATCCTACTGGACGTACGCCCTTTAGTCAAGATTAGTAAACAAACCATACTATCCTCAAGGTGCAACCATCTCTTATTTAAAGAAGAAACCTTACGGACCTTCCAAAGAAGGGAATGTAAAATCATCCGCATCTCCAACACATTGATATGGGACGGGTGGACCCACCTGAGCTTAAATAAATGTTTCCATTGCCACCAGAAAGCCCTGGCAGAACAATGGGAAGTGGGGTAGCTGTATGCTGTGTGCCAAATCCCAACAGCAACTCGCGCTCTGAGCTATCCAGCAGTCGCGCAGGCTGCGACGGATGCGTCAGCAAAAACTTTTCCGCGTATTGATATGGGGGAAACCTGAAAGAGTCTTCTGTCCATCGTCGGATCATCTCCGGCGTTGCACGGCGATAGCCAGCAGGCACTGGAGGTGGCGATGTCCGTTTTATGGACTTCGTGAAAGTGGGAAACTTGGCTCCCCATTCTTCGCCTGGCCATGCCCAGCCGGGCCGTATCCACTGCTCTGTAGAGGGGCAGGGCGCGGTGACATACGCCCGGATATAGTCTTGTTCTTCCCATAGTTCGATGCCCTCCATCTGATACAGTGGTTCAGAACACCAAGCCAGCCGTGGTCTTGAGTACGGCATGCAGTCTGCCGGGTCAAGCTTAACCGGCATCACTTCCAGTTCAGCTGAGATCTGCCGTCTGGCTGCTTCGTCCATGGACGCCACGTTCTCAATGCAAAACTTCACCTTTGCAAAGGTTCCAAAAATTTCTTGTATCCATCCCAAAAGTTCCAATAAACGCCAGAACAAATTGGAACCTTCTCCATAAAGGTTCTGTCTGAACGCCCGCACTGAGGACAGGTGCACGCATGGGAAACCGGCCCACACGTGTACCTCCAGCGCACGGGCGAAGCTGTTAGCCCAGCGCCAGACGTCCTGACGTGTGATGGCATTGATGTCGTCATGTTCATCCACCTGAGGCCAGGTACTCCTGGTGACACGATTCGCCTCGCGGCTCACGTCTACCGACACCATGCCCATAACTTTGACACCTAGGATGTCGTAAATGCGGAAGCACCCTCCGATGCCATTAAAACAAGAAATAAGCAGCACGGGACAGTCAATTGGTCCCAGCTCGGCTCGGAGGCCCCTGTCAACGTAAGACTTGCCCGACCAGGTCAAGTCTGTGGCTCGAGCTACAGCACCACCCCCCTCTGACGCGTCACTGCAGGTGACCTCGTTGTCATACTCCAGGGTAAGATCTGTCTGCAGCAAATTGCTGATGCCAATCAGCATAAAAAGTTCCTGGCTCAGACGCTGTCTTTCTGTGGGGGTGGGCTGCGTGCTCCTCAAGCAGTCCCACGCGCGCGAGAGGCAACCCATCCCAGCGCGACGGAACTGCAAGATGAAGATCCACCTGCCCAACACAACTTGAGCGTCTTTCTTGCTCCATCGCCCAGCGTCCAAGATGTGCAATGTCGCAAGTATGGTCCGGAAGACACGCTCGGGGGAAGCCCCCAGCAGCTTCTCCGTCCCATCGAACCTGATTCCAAGCTCCACCACGCTCGGCTCGTTCAATAGTTGCTTATCTTCGGCAGTGAGGATGCCGGCATCACACCATGCTTGCATGGCCTCTTCTTGGAGCAGCTTTCCAATCAAAGGCTGTGCCGTCATGGTGGATTGACCCGACATAAAATTGTCAAGATAAACTTGCCACCAAGCTCTGTCCCCCGTGGACTCCGCAACGGTTTGAGTAAACCAGCGGGGAACACCGTGTACGCGCTGCACTTCAAGGCCAGGTGGCAAGCCTTTCATCAGCAGCACCTGCCTGGATATCTGCTGCATGATCCCAACCGAGGACGACCATCCCATGGGGAGTACCCGGCAAACTGGCCTGAAGAGATGCCCTGGTGTTTTATTCACCTGTTCTCCTGAAGCGCAGAAATTAAAACAGAAGAACCGTTCCCAGCCTGGTGGCATTCGAAACAGATAAAAAGCACTTTGCATATCACCCTGGGACATCGTGAAGTACTCCCCGTCTTCCGCACAGATAGGGATCCAAGCTGTAGGTGATGGTAGGTAACTGATATCACCTCGAATAACCTCGAGAATCCCGTTAACCGGTATCAAGTTCATGATAACTCGAAGGACAGGTTCCCCTTCGGCCGTAAAGCGACCCTGTTTCACAACTCCAAACAAGCCGTTAAGGTAGGTACCCCGATCATCACTAAAGGCAGTACTTGCGGGAACCCAATCAACAATCCCTCTCTCTTCCAAAAGTTTGAAAACGGCCAGGGACTCCCCAGCCTTGATGTGAACCCGGGCCTGACAGGGAGTATCAGCCCGCTCGGAGCTATCCCGCAGGCACTCCAGCGGGTGCTCCAGCAGGAACTTGGTGCGGCCCACCACGAAGGGTTCCACAGGCACGGAAGCGCCATGACCTCGAGGCGGCAGACCCCCAACAATTTGGTTTACACTAAGGGGAAGGGGTTGGGAAACTTCTTCACCTGTGTAACTAACCTTTTTCTCTTTCACCTCCTTCTTAACATCATCAAAACAAATCCCAAAGTCCCTATCATGTTTGAGAAACCTCTCAAGTTTCTGATACATGTTCCTGCTAGCAGCCGCGTGCACTTTTCCGGCCCGGACGCCAGTCAGCGTGAAAGGGCATCCATAGTATGCATTCAGGGCTGCATTGGACACCGCACGCCAGCATTTCACAGCTAGCGGGGAAAAAGAAGGGTTTCCATGGTCTAAAAACGACAGGTCACCCTTGCCTACAATTTCATCAGGCATTTCCACCGGCAGGGGAAACAGCCCGCTGGTCCGATTCCTCGAGCCAGCCGGCCGTGTAGGCCTGGCACACCCCACTGTAAGGGGTATAAAACCTGCATTCAACCCCCATGCCAGTGCCATGCCGATTTCCGACAAGCACTTGCATTGTGTTAGCCGCGCGAACCATGCTTCCTTTGAGGTCGGCACCGCAGGGCAACGAAGGCCAGCGGCAGCCGCAACCTCGCCAGAGCCCGGTCCAGTGGCTTCCACTTCCAAAAGGCTGCTTGGGCGCGTCGGCACACTTACCATTGCCGCTTCCGCCACGGGTGGCACTTGACTTTCAAAGGTCGTGTCACCAGGCAGGCTACCCTCAGCAGCTTGATTGCCTGAATTCAAGCTTCTCCTCCTTTTGCTTTGTTCTCTGTCTCCGCGGCCGCATCTCCTTTGCCCTTCGCCTTGTTCTTTCCTTTGCCTCGTTTGCCTTTTCCTTTGTCGCCTTTGGCCTTGCCCTTGGGACGGCTGTCGGCTTGCCACTCGCCCCAGTTCCATTGGCCGCTTTTTGGCCAACTGCCTTTTCCTCCGGCTTTCTCCACCTGCCTCTGGTGGCGTTGGGCCGACAAGAGGATATGAGGCGGGACCGGCCCCTCCTCCTCTGGGCCAAACACCTCTAGGTGTCTCGCAGTGGCCCATCCTTGCCTTGTGGCCGTTTCCACCGCCAGCAGCCTTGCGGCCAAAGTGTCGGCCAAATTGGCCAAGCGGCCTTCTCTTAGCATGTCTAAGCACCGCGCCAAGAGACTGATCTCTCTGCAGTCCCTCGACTTGGTGTCCAGCCCCGGCTTCAACGCCAGCTGGAAGAAGGTGAAGATCTTCGGACGCCGCCCCTCTCGCGACTCGGTCATGTAGTCCTCCTCCATCACACCATCTCGTGCCAACTGTTCCATCGCTTGTTGCTCTAATAGCCGGAAGACAGACCCCGGATCTTTCTGGGCCTTTTTCTTCAAGGGTGGTATCAGGCTCTCTGACGAGCTCTCCGACTTCCCTGATCTGCTCTCCCTCGAATCTGACCGGGAGCTTGACCGTCGCCTCTTCCGTCTCCGTCCTCTGGAACGCTTCCTGCGTGATCTGCTGCGGCTCCTCTTTCTCTCCTTCTTTTCGCCCTGGTGAAGTCTCTCTGTGACTGCTCGAGCCAGACGGTCTTCCACATTCCTCGAACTGGATGACCTCTTCTTTTTCTGCGGCCTGTCTGAATCCGAGTCGATGGCGATTGTCTCCTGCTTCACCTTGCCGTCCGTCAAGGCTTTTAGTCCGGAGGTGCAGGGGCGACGACCACGCCCAGCACCACCCCGGTGTGTCTCCGGCTCGCCATCGGCCATGCGACCACTGTTTCGCGCCACGTCCCCATCGAAGGTGACATGATGGCTCTCTTTCAGCCGTCTCAATCGATCCTCCATCTTCGTGAAAGCCGACCGCGGAGGCGCCCCGCCCCCAGCGGCCTTCACCTCTTCTTCGGCCATCTTTGCACCTTCTTTCACTGCCTTCTTGGCTGCACTGCTGAGCCATGGTGCGTTGAAGTCGCCTGGAGGAAACCACACAAACTTGTCTATGTGGCAACCCTCGTCGGCGTACTCTTGGCAGTCTGTAGCAGGGCCGTAGCAGAGATGAATCTGGGTCTTCCCTCTTTTGAAAAACTGAATAAACGTTGCATGAAAATCTTTTTCTTCGGTCCCCAGACAACGCACTTTCAGCCAGATGGAGTCTCCATGCATCTCCTTCTCCTTCACCAGCACGGCGCACTCTCCCGCAGCGGATTCCTCTATGAACCCAGCGGCAAAAGTGAGTACTGATCCAGCTGGAAGGTGCCTGTGGCGCCAAAAGTCGGCTTCGACAAGGTCGTACGCCTGGGCAATCGTAGGCTTCTGTTGGGCTTTCAAGCTTTCTCCAATCTCCCCTGGAGTAGCGACCGGTGTTCCACCCCAATCTATCGCCCCTCGGGGCATTTCTGGTGGAAAGGCCATTGCGCCTCTCCTTCAGGGCAGATGCCCTCAGATCCTCCTCTCTAGAGCGTCCCGAGCAGAGCGTGAAAGCTCCAGGTCCGCTCCTCTCAACTTCCTGTGGCTCCTCTTCAATGGATTGGTCTGCTCTCTGTAATGCCGTTGATGTTTCTTTCCTCCTCGTGTCTTCCTCTTCTTCTTGTGTCCACGCTTGCGTCGTGGTGGATCCTTTGGCTCAGGTGGAGGTTCGTGGCCTCTCTCGGTCTTGACCTCAGTTGGTGGATCTCGGACTGCGGTATCGTCAGGTCCTTCTTCCTCTTCCGCTCTCCTCTTCAAAAGAAAACTCTTCCTCTTCAGGTGGATGAGGGGTTGCCCGTCGCTTTGGTTGCAAGGCTTGTGAAGTCTCGCGTCGCCTCAAGGGTGATCGTTCGTCAGCCCCTTTGCTCCTTGATCTCCTCCTTCTTCGATCTCGGCTCCGGTCGCGTCCGCGATCTCGGACAGGTCGAGGAGGTGCCGGTGGTGGAGTCGGAAGGTTTGGCCTGGCCGACTCGGCTCTAGAGCCAGCGGCCGCCACAGGCAGTGTCCGATCCAACTGAGAGAAGGCCCGGACTAACCTCGCTGAGGTGATTAACGCCTCCTCAGCAATCTTTCGGACGCCCGGCGATTGCCAGCGTTGCCCGAGGAGAGATTGCGCGAGTTCTAAGGCGCTGCAGCCGGTGCACCAAGAATCACCTTCAGCAGGTAGTCCAACCTTACACTTGTTGCACCTAACTTGCATTCCAGCTTTTGAGCCTAAAGGCCCCAACAAACACAACTCAAATTACTTCACCCTAACTGTCGATGCGACTGTCATGCCACAGTCTTCGCTGAACACACCATATTTTCACCATTAGATCGCTGTTGATCATGATATCCAACAATTTATCCAAAGAAATAACCCCTGTATTAACCCAATGACCATTTGTTTGGTTGAATTCGAATTGTTCACAAAGCTGAAAATAGCTGAAACTTGCGGCCAGCTATGGGGATGATGCCCCGAATCCAATTCCCATCATTCCAGTGACATCAGGACGTGAGATCATGATTCATATCTGGTTGGTGGTTGACCTACCCCTCTGAAAAATGATGAACTTCGTCAGTTGGGATGATGACATTCCCAACTGAATGGAAATGTCATCCAGTCATGTTCACCACCAAGCAGATATTAAATATTCTAACAGTATCTAATAGTTATATCCCATTATCATTATAATAGTGATATCATTGTCATTATATTCCAATAGTATCTAATAGTTATATCCCATTACAATAGTATATTAATATTCCAATAGTATCTAATAGTTATATCCCATTATAATAGTATATTAATATTCCAATAGTATCTAATAGTGATATCCTATTATAATAGTGAATCCCCTTCTTTATTAGTTGTTTCCAGATAATAATGCCCAGTATATGCCTCGATGTTGAGGGAGACCATCTCTACGGAGGGCCTCATCGCCGACGACGCGGTGGCCGGCTCGGTGTCGTTTTTTTTTGAACGAAGAAACTGGAGATTTTGCAAAGAAAATGGGGATGGGTCAAAACCCTGGCACCTTCTGTTCACATCAAAATAGCTGGGATTTATGGATGTGAATAACCCCCTAAAAATGGTATTTTCATAGGTATTGATCCATACCCAAATGAGTTTGGATGAATTTTGGATGATTATTGGATAACTATTGGATGATTAATGGATCATTATTGGATAACTATTGGATGATTAATGGATCATTGAAGTCATGACTAATGATGAGTGGATGATTAGTTGAGTTCACGAAGTTTGGATCACTTGCTGGATGAATGTGATGAGTTGAACATTTCATGGTGATTCATGGATGATTTTACAACAGATCCTGTTCCAAAACATTGACTCACTCATCGACCCAACAGGAAGTTAGTGGCAGAAACCTGGAGATCAACAGGGAAAGAGGATTTGAGGGTAAGCCAGAAAAATCAAGACTCTGGATAGATTACAATGGTTCACAGCCCCTGAACTAAGGCCATTTGGAGATAATGTTACCCCTATTGAACATCACTTTAGTGCTGCCACAGCGAGGTTGTTACTGGAAACTCCGGAAACTCCTCAATTTCTGATGGGGAAATCATCTACAGGTGGAACATTTCTCAGCCATGTTTGGCAGAGGGTACACATCAACTGGGGATCTACGCCGTGCTTGGAGAGAAGCAGGGTGCTGGCATCACGCATCACTGCATCGCGCAGAGCACCAGAAACATACAGAAACTGGGGATGCGGAGCAACAAGAGCTAGCAATCTATGGATAAATCGCGATGTAAAGATCAAGAGTGGATTTAACGGCAAAAATAGGAACTTCAACAATGAAGCACACCGTTTGTATCTACCATTGAAGGATTGAGCCGTGGATGAGGATGTAACTATTCAAAGAAAACAAGTGCGGACTGAGCCAATCCGATGAAATACACATGGACCGATTCGGTAGAAAGTGAACGGAACTCGTGCTGCTGGTAACTGGATGGCATCTGGAAGCTAGTTGCGACCTTGAAATCCCTTTTATTTTTGCGAGTCCATTGGGACCCAGAAATCTGCTCTTTGCTTTGTGCACGATGTGGACACCACCAGGTTCTGAAAGCACCGAAGATGGTGGAATTTTGTCCATAATGAGAACTGATGAACCATAATGGGTCATCTCCATTATTGCTTGATATTGCTTGATATTGCTTGACGAAGCACGATCTTGAATAACAAGTGGTATCACCATGTTCTGACAACCCCAAAAGGTCTGCACTTTGAGCGCCAAATCTAACATTGCCATGGAAAATACTTCATTTATAGACTGGTTGGTGGTTTAACCACTCTGAAAAATATTAGTCAATTGGAAGGATTATCCCATATATTATGGAAAAAAACATGTTTGAAACCACCAACCAGTAGATAGATTTTCCCATTTTTCACACATTGATCTATTTCCCAAAGTGACTGTCATGGTAGCTGAGATCCCCTGCGGACCCTCGCGTGGCACCATGCGCACTTGCACACCCCGAGGAGACTGCAAACAGTGTCGGCGACGACGAATCCGTAAGCAAAGGATAGGTGGTCACGGTGACTATGAAAAAATGGGATGGACAATTCCTGGGGATTTATTGAGGAAATCATGATTTAATGGGTATATATATATATATATGAATAGCCAATTCGTGGTAACATGCATCATGTGAGAACGTGAAATCAGTTGTCACAGGGGCCAGAATAGGATAGGCCAGTCGGCACCATAGCTGGATCATGCTCTCAGAGGTGATCACAGACTCCCCCGATTTGCAAAGAATGGAAACAACGTCCCATCTTTCCACAGCTACAGTGCCCCCCTCCTCGTCGGGTTATGTGGACGATCACCCCCCAAAATCCCAGCTGAATAGCCATCGCCGGTCATTAGAAACACCAAATGAACAGATTCAATGCATGCCGAGGCGTTGCTTGGAATCTAAACTTTTGGGTCTTATACTTACCCCTTTGAACTTAAGTTTTTACCCAATTTTTGGTAGGATTATTTCAATGTGGGGTTGTTCAAACTTAGTGGTAGCCAATCTTTTTGACGAACCCAGAAATTGTGGTGGAGTTTTTCTGTCCCAATATCATGGCCATCTTAGGTACGCAAAAAACTATTGATGACAAACATCAACATTTTGCTATATATACATATATACATATATTTATAGCTATATATATATACGCATTGTTTTATTTATATTGTAACTAATTATATTCCCATCCAAAATACTTTCCAGTCCTCATCCAGTTGGTCCCAGTGACTATCCAATCACATCCCCATGTTTTTCCCAGCAATTATTGGATGTACCTTTGGTAAACTAAGATAGCTATTGAACATCACCATTTTTAATAGGTAAACCATCTATAAATGGGCCATTATCTATAGCTATGTTAGTTTACTGGAGGATAGCCCATATTTTGTTGGTTACCCTCTGGTAATTTCAATGTAGTTATGGTATAGTAGTCCCATTTAGTTCGATGAATTCCCTGTTCAACACTTTTGTTTTCCAGTTCACAAACAGTAAAAAAATCACCAGAAAAGCACTTCTGAATTCAGCATAGTTGGCCAGTTATATCCCAGTTGTATCCCAGTTATATCCCAGGTATATCCCAGTAAATCCCCATGAACTCCCCATGGATTCCGGCGCCTCGCAATCCAAGTAACTGGCATCCCCCACCAGCGAGGTGCCTGGTGTTTTTGCATCACATCTTTTGTAAAGATATAGGTATCAAAGATTTCAGGATCTATAATGCAATAATATAACTTATATATAGATATAGAGACAAAAATATAGACATCATATATAGAGATATAGATAATGATTTTGGGATGTGATGGACAGAAAATAATTTCGGTGTGATGTAGTCTAGTTTTCAGTGCTGTGTAGTCTAGTGTAAATATAAGGTAAATGCAATTCAATGCAGTGCAAATTATGTGATGTAAGAATGCAATGTAAGTATGTAATGTAAGATGCACGTACGTGTGCATGCATGTCTATATCTATGTCACACACACACACCTGTATATATATATATACACAAATACACATATATATATATACATACATATACATATACATATACGTATACATATACATATATATATATCGATATACACGGCCTATACCATATCCATCAAATTGGGATTCGCAAACGTGTAGATTTCAATGATGATGGGCCAATGATGAGGTGAACAAATGAAACCACTCAGCAGGTTCAAAAGCCCATTGCATGCGGGCTGCAATTGGGCTCAACTGTCACAATCAGCCATGGTCATTCAAGGGACTATATATCATAGGGTCTTGAGTTTCAATACGAAGATAGCCTCCAGTGAACCCGCGGAGAATCCCTTATGAAAAAGTAGCTGAATAGATCCAATCATCAAGCAGGACATCTGGGGGTGCATCCCCTTTAGCTGGTACGTAACAACCAGCGTCTAATGGAGGTATATGTCGGATAATATCCATGTTAAAGATAGGTTATTATCCAATTGAGAACAGTCGGGATGATAGGTAACCATAGGTAACCACCGTTAGCAGGTAACAACCAGCTTAAAACATTGTTTATCCACAGCTACTTGTTACCAGGAATGAACCCACCAATGGTCAACCCGCACCTCCAGAATCCTCCACGCGCGCGTACATGTCAAAGATCTGAGGCAGAGGTGCTGGGAATTTACAGCGGCAGAGCAACCTCCGAAAAGATAGAAAAGTAAATCCCTAGTGGAAAAGTCATTAATAGCTCTATCTTTTTGAGGCCTTCTTTATTTGCATATTTATATATTCCCAACCGGAGTGATTGTTGGCTTCCAATCCTCTGGGGGAGTGCCGCAAAGCTGGAACCTGGAACCCTGGAACATGCTGTTGGGTTGCAAAGCTGGATCAATGTATGTGTGTACATATCTATCTATCTATCTATCTATCTATGTATGTATATATATATATACATATATACATATATATATACATATATATATACATATATATATATATATATGTGTACATGCTATATTACTTATAACGTGTAAGGCTTAAGATGGTCAACAAACAAAGCTTCAATATCTCGCAAGGAAGGCTCACTTGTTGATTGGCTGTGAAAATGTTCGCACGGCTATTGCGTGTGGCAATGTCTTCTGCAGACACAGCCCATGGGCTGCCAAAACCTCGGGCTTGGCCGTCATGAGGCATCCCTGCCATTGGAAATCAACATTCCCGTCCGAAAAGGACTGGTTGACCGGTGAAGAGGAACAAGAACGTTGAAGCCTGTACCGTGGCCTGCGCGTATTCCACTGGCCCGTAATCGTCCCACAGCAGGAATCGCTTGTGCTGCAAGATATTCCGCAAAGCGAATCTGGATCCCCATGCTGGCTTGTGAAAAAGTCTGTCTTGCCCGAGCAACTTGTCAAAAGGTAGAAATGCATTCCTGCAGTTTCTCAAATGGTGGATCCAGATTGCCAGTCATTGAACATGACAACGAAGCATTGGATCCAAAAGTTGGGAAAGGAGGAGAATCTACGAAAATCAAGGATTAGCTGATTAGCCACACTGAGTTGCTTTTTTACAAGAGTGTACAAACCATAACCCACTCCTAGTTGCTTCGGCTGCATTTGTGGTGACATGTGGTGACTCGCATCTTTATCCTGGTGTGGTCCAGTTCTCATTTTTTTCCATGGTTAGGTCGCAGTCTTTGATCATTTTCCACCATGTCTCATACTGTCTCATAGTTAAATCAGTTAAATCACATTTTTTCATAGTTCAATCACCATTTCCCAGTATTTTCGAAGATTTGGGTAGTGAAAAGCCTGGTTTTCTGTAGTTCACATCCAAAATCGCCGGGAAATGGATCTTTCCCTAACATATCTGGTTGGTGGTTGACCTACCCCTCTGAAAAATATTAGTCAATATTAGTCAATTGGGATCATTATTACCAATATATCACCAACCAGATATGCTACAATCAATAGGTTTTCATCGCCCCGCACCTGGTCCGGCTGGGTGATCTGAGTAAAGTTCAAGGCATTGACTGTCGGCTGCATGACCTGAACACACTGCCGGCGTTTAGGTATTTGTTCACCTGTAAAAATGGAGATGTCATGGGATTTTCATGGATTTTCTTGAGGGTTATCCCCATTCTAAGAAACCTCCATGTCATACATGCCTTCAAATGAACCAGATTTGTCTTTGTCATCCTGCATATGGGACTGAAAATCGCCCCAAACTCCCATGGTTAAAACACTGGATTTTGGGGTATCCCCGGGATATTCATTGGTGAAATCCCAATCTATCCCAATTTTGGATGGTAATTTTCCTGCATTTTTGGCAGCGCCAACTCCCCAAAACCGTGGCTTGGCATCCCTGCCGAGTAGTTCAGGAGGCTCGGTCTCTTTCTGGTCAGGGCCGAGGGATCCTCCTAGGCGTTTTGATGACAGCAGCGGGCAGCGACCAAGACACAGGAGCTTTTCATGGGAAGATAACCATCATTACAAACCAGTATATGATGATGACAATCATTAACCAGTAGAATATTAACCATCATCTGTTAATCATTCTATTTAACCATCATCATCACAAACCAGTAGAATACCAGTAGATGATGATTAAATATTGATGGTTAATAAATAATGATGGGAAGATCATGTGAACATCCACCATTTTATCGAAAGGTTCTCGGGAGGAAAAAGCAACAAAGTATTTCTGGAGGATTTTTCCAGCGATGTTGGTGGTGCAATAACCATCTTGAAAAATATGAGTTCGTCAATGCGAAGGATGACATCCCATATATGAAATGGATCAATCAAAGCCATGTTTGAAAACCACCAACCAGTGATTATTAACCATTATGAACCATTATTAACCATCATTACCCCATACAAATAAAACATGTTTGAAACCACCTTCCCCAGCAGCGATGTTTCGAGACACCCCTAGGCTAGGCCGCCAACTCTCATCCCCTTGGATGGAAAATACCTCTGGTATGACCTTCCACCTGAAACCTGAAACCGAGCGCCAATGCCAAACACTGAAAAACAATGAATAACCATGAATAAACCATGAATAACTATGAATAACCATGAATAAACCATGAATAACTTTCTGAAAAACTATGAACTACAATGCCAGTAAAAATTCGATCGCCCACCTTTTGGGCGTGTCTTGACAGGGATCCCGAGCTATAGAACCGCCCAGTGATGTTTGATCCCAAAATAAGGACATATCTGGGCATCATGTTCCCGCGAAATCGATCTCCACCGGCTCTCATCGACAAGAAAACCAGAAACGGTTGATCCCTAAGGTGACCACCCCAGTGGTGCACTCAAGGTCAGTTGGTTGGTCCAGTTCCAGTCATCATTCGCCCATAATTTCTCGCGAAAAAAACCAACATCCTTGATGGTTAAGACCTATGTTTAATGGTTAATACTGGTGAAATACTGGTTAAATGATCAGTTTGCAGAGTTATATCCCAACTTTTTGCGGGATATCCCTGCTGGAAAACACGGCTCGTGACCCGCCCTGGAGCGAAACTGGTAGCTGTGGAACAATTTTAGCAGGCTTGAGGTATCCCATGGACACAAAATCCACGAATGGATCACCAAAAAATGCTATGAGGATCACGTGTGTAACTAGGTTCAGTCCATTCGACCACGTTCTTTTTCGCGCGAACTTTTCCATGCTTTTTCAGCGTTGCAATGTCCATAGGATTTTTGTTGAGTCTTGGTGGCTACTATCCCCGTTTTCCGGTTTCCCCATATGAGGGTTTCCATGGAGGATCCCCAATAGCTGGATGGTTTATAGTGGAAAACCCCATCTATAAATGGATGATTTAGGGGTACCCCCGTGACTTAGGAAACCTGCATATGTGATGCCCAAAAGCCATCCATCCATCGCCGCAGCCTTGATTTCGACTGCGAAGGAGTTGTCATCCTTCCTGGGCCGGGACGTGGCCGGGAGAAAAGATTCTGACCGGGTCTATACGGGGGTTTCCTAAGTCATGGGGGTACCCCCAAATCATCTATTTATAGATGGGATTTTCCCTTATAAACCATCCATATTTCAGGAAACCTCCAGATGGTCATTCAAACATCACCACCGAGGCTCATCGAGAGTTTTTACGTATACCATGGAAGACCATGCTCTACCTTTTGTTGCAGAATGAGGTAAACCAAGGGACATTGACAGACCTAACACGGGATGTTATCTGGTTGATTGTGCAAAAACCATCTTGAAAAATATGAGTTCGTCAATGGGAAGGATGACATTCCATATATGAAATGGAAAATCAAAGCCATGTTTGAAACCACCAATCAGTGATGGGGGTTTTACCAATAAAGGGGGATACAAGCAGTAAATCCAATCACAACTCATCCCCACATAGGGGGGTTTATTGGGATTTATTGGGTATATGCCGTGGGGATAGGATGATTTTCCAATGAGCCATGGCTGGTTGGCTTCCTGGATGATTTACCATTGGCTTTACCACGTTAGTGTATTACAGCTTGCAGGTTTTTATTACTAACATGGTCGAAATTGACTTTTAGGATGTACGGAGTTTCAATGTGCCCTACATGAATGTCTAAGGAGAAAAAACACAGCTTGTCAAAGGGCAGGCCAAACCTCCAGCTGCACCTTATGTCCCTGATCCTATTTGGGTTTCTTATGGGAGTCGTATGTGTGGGAAGCACATCCAACCATCATCAGGGCATCCTATGGATTCCTGCAAAGCAACACTCCGATCAGGGCATCCAGGGCGTATTCAGATAACGCCTTAGGGATTCCATTGGCGTCCTGGTAGATGGCGAGGAGCACCTGCAAGGCTTCCTGGTTGAGGGACCCTGAAACGCGTCGGATGCGCCCAAATCCAGTCGGCCCAGTGGGCTTTAGGATTGCGAGCACAGCCATCTCCTCATCTGTCAAGGCTGCGAAGCCCCGGATCGCCTCCAGCCTTTTGCCCATATATGTCGGAAAGTAGCCTCCTGGCGAGGCATCAGCCTTCGCTGACGCTACAATAGCTCCGACAAACCAGGCCATGAGGAGGGTCTCGGGTGCTCCTGAGAAGACTGCTGCCACCAAATCATCATCAAAGTCAGTTGCAACCATCTCTGCCAGGACGTACAGTGCCTTGGTGGCGACAACCAGGTTTCCTGCAGTGTACGTGGTAAACCCCAAACGGACACCCCATGATTCGTCGCTTCGTTAATGGAGATTCCCAACATCAACCAACTGGGCTTCGTGAAACTGCTCAAGTGGGTATGATTTTTTTTGGCATTGCACATCTTACCTGCAACAAACATCATCTTTACCAGCATATATCCCCATGTTAAAAGATTCAAGTGCTAAAGTATCCAAGGTTGATTCAGGATAATAGCAATTTAACATAGCCTTGGAACATCACCATCTTTAATAGGTAAATCATCACCCTTTTTAATAGGTAAATCAACCATAAATGGTCCATTTTAAATAGCTATGTTAAGTTACCACAGGATAGCCCCCAAGTGGTGTCTCAAACAGTTCAGCAAAGGCACTCAGGTCCATAGCCTACAGTCACAGACCGCAAACCATCTGCTCCTCACGCGAATGTCTGACGGCGGCGTTCCGAAACACCAGGTGGGCTTTTACGAATTGGGACAACGATGGAAACCAACTTGTCAATCATTGTTTACCATCTTTTTTTTGAACCATTCTGCACATTTTGGAAACAACTGAGAGGCTGCAATCATTATTGCTACGCAGCTATGCCTTTCGAGTCTATCACAATGTCATTCATCCCAATCCAATATTGCCGTTACTTCATCATATCATCATTAATATATATATATACACGCATTAATCCTTCCCTGTCATCACAATATGGTTCAAATTTGGGTACCCAATTTTTCTTGGATGGTAGATACTAAAGAAACAGAGTTAAGTCTGTGGTCCCCCAAGTCTTTCATTTTCACCCATACCCAATATGTCATGCTTTCATGTGGGTTTCACCCAATGCCATCTGCACCATTCCCAGTCATGGTAGGTTTATGGTCTCCTGCCCCATCACTGAGCACCTGCCAGAGCGGCTGTACATACTATTTGGAGAACAACTGTGGACCCTGAAAAGTGGGCAGACTTTTTCCCAATCTTTTGGGGGAGAGATCACACAAGGAATAAGATGATACACCTTTGTCCAAAAGTGAAGATTGAATTGATGAATAATGGAAACAAGGTCTGTCCAGACATGTGGGATATTAAATTTCATGACCATCGGATAAAAAGCACAATTATGATTAACCGTAAGTTTTGGGGGTACTGTACCCACTTTTCAGACAACATGAAATGGCAACTGATTAATAACCATCTTCGCCTGAGGATATCTCATATAGCCAATATATACACATACATATATACAGTATATAATACACCCACACATACATATAAACGCGTAAGCAGCAACCAGGGTATAACCTAAGCACTTTACATGACTTGCTGGCCGGATCATATTCTCAAGCAGAGGCTTTGTTCGTTAAAAATGACACTTCACCAATGAAGGCGACCTCTCACCAGTCAGTCAAAAGGGATCATGATTTCATATAGGTGTTTCCATAAATTGGGGTAGCCCTAAACGTATGAGTTATAAGGGAAAATCCCAAACAGATAATTTAGGGGTACCCCCATTTATGGAAACCCCCATATTTGAGTTCAGATTCTGACAAACATAACGTGATCAATTCGTGATCCATGCTATGTGAACTCTGGCTGAATAAGAACCAATGTCATCTCCGAAGATTCATTATGAAACCCCACAGAACATAGCAAATCAATCACCCAGTTGACCTTGCATTTCCTTAAACCAGGTTTCCTCATAAACTTCCCCAGATTCAAGAGGATGCCATGAAGGTTTTGCCCAAAAATTGCTGATTTGCCCTAACTTATTTCCATCTTACCTTTTCAGACGTGAGTTTCAAAACCGGCAAAACATTCCCAGCAAAACATTCTGTTGCCATCAGCACATGGGGTTTCCATAAATGGGGGATCCCCAATAGCTGGATGGTTTATAAGGGAAAGTCCTACTAACATGGATGATTTGGGGGTACCCCTATTTTAGGAAACCCCAATATACCTCCCATAGAAAAGTGGAGTCGCGAGGGCCTTCATCTGGCATGCTTTGGTCCAGAACTTCAACTCCTTCTCCATCTGGTCCTTATTCCCCACCTCAGTGAGCCATCCTGAAACATGTTCGTCAAGTAGCAAACCATCCCAAATTTCACAGAAATGGATGGTATAAACAGCAGGAGTTGGGCCAAAGGTGATCCAGCCAGATGCTTCTGCCTCTGTGCTTTTCTAGGAAAATAACACGATAGTTATTGGTGGTTTATTGCTAAAAACCAACATTTTTCACCATTTCCCCTGCAAATTCCCAATTCTTATTGATTCGTTGCTTCATAGCGCTGCCAGTGAAAGTCTTGAGAATCGATCGCTCCAACCAGGAGGAAAAACCCCGCAAATTGCAAAGTCAGATTTTCACAAATCCATCGAAGTATATATGGGGATGGGTCAAAACCCTGGTACCTAGTGAACCCCAAAATAGCTGGTAAATGGATGTTCATCCCACTAAAAATGTATCTATAGGTATTGACCCATCCCCATATGCCCATTAGAAACACCAGTTAACCTACCGGTAATTGAACAAAGCTATGGACCATGGCCCAAACATGGTGATTTTCGCTATGTGAAATTGCCAGCCTTCTGGGAGATGATTCTCCAACGATGGCGGGTTGCGACATTTGGGATCCTGGTAATCACCAAGTGAAATACCACAGACGGAAATATATGGAACTTCTTCAGTTGCATGTGGAATATGTCCAGAATACCCATCTGGTAAACTAACATAGCTATTGACAATGGCCATTTATAGTGAGTTTTCCCATTAAAAGTGGTGATTTTCTATAGTTTTTTTGTATGTTTACCAGAGGGTATTTGGACTATAACCCCCTTGCGATTCCTGCCACATCCAATATTTTCAAGGGGGTGTGAAATAGTTTTAGGATTTTTTTTTTGAGCAGGTTTGGGATTTTTTTTTGGATTTCTTGGCTGGTACCATTTGCCTAGTGTTTGCAACGGTTTGGAAGTTGAATTTGTCATTTTGCATGGTATTTGCCACATTTGGGCATGTTCACCTTTCATTTTGCATGGGATTTACTACATGTGGGCATGTTCACCTTCCATTTTGTATGGTATTTGCCACATTTTGGCATGTTCACCTTCCATTTTGCATGGGATTTCCTACATGTGGGCATGTTCACCTTCCATTTTGTATGGTATTTGCCACATTTTGGCATGTTCACCTTCCATTTTGCATGGGATGTTCTACATGTGAGCATGCTCACCCAAATATTTACAGATGCGGAAGCTTGGGATTAGATAAAAAGCGGGTGGGGGGGATTGAGGGAGGGCGCTAGCTATCTATCCAGCTAGCTAGCTATCTAGCTATCTAGCTAGCTATCTATCTAGCAAGCTAGCTATCTATCTAGCAAGCTATCTATCTATCTAGCTATCTATTTACCTATCTAGCTAGCTATCTTGCTAGCTATCTATCTACCTATCTAGCTATCAAGCTAACTATCTATCTAGCTATCTAGCTATCTAGCTTTCTATCTATCTAGCTATCTATCTATCTAGCCATCCAGCTGTCTATCCAGCTATCTAGCTATCGAGCTATCTAGCTAACTATCTATCTAGCTATCTAGCTTTCTATCTATCTAGCTATCTATCTATCTAGCCATCCAGCTGTCTATCCAGCTATCGAGCTATCTATCTAGCTATCTATCTAGCTACCTCTTTATCTATCTAATTCTATCTAGCTATCTATCTATCTAGCTATCTATCTAGCCATCTATCTATCTAGCTTTCTATCTAGCCATCTATCTATCGAGGTATCTAGCTATCTATCTCTCTAGCTATCTATCTATCTAGCTCTAGCTTTCTATCTACCAAACTATCTATCCAGCTATCTATCTATCTATCTATCTATCACATGTAATCCTGTCAGCTTTCCAGAGAAGGTTAGTTCGCAAAAACCAACTAATGTAACTTGGGTTTAAGTTTAAATTAAAAAAAGAGGGAGGGGGGGATTGGGGGGAGGGCGCAGCGCCTCCCCCCAAAGCAGAATGCAAGCACCTCTTCTCACATGTTACGTTGCTAGTTTTCAAGAGAAGGCTGGTCATGTGATACTCAGGGATGTAAATACTGTGCAAAATGCATCTTACATGAAAATCAAGTATTTAAAGCAGGCAAAGCAAAAAAAAAGCAGAGAAGCAAAAAAGCAGAGAAGCAAAGAAACAGGAAACGCACAAAAGCAAAACAGCAGAAAGGCAAAGAAGCAGGAAAAGCAGAAAAGCAGAGAAGCAGGAAAAGCAGGAAAAGCAGAGAAGCAAAGAAACAGGAAAAACAGAAAAGCAGGAGAAGCAGAAAAGCAAAAAAGCAGAAAAGCAGAGAAGCAGGAAAAGCAGGAACAGCAGGAAAAGCAGGAAAGCAGAGAAGCAGGAAAAGCAGGAAAAGCAGAGAAGCAGGAATCCAAAAATAATTCCTAAACCAGATCAAAAAAAAAATCCTAAAATAATTAGCCCTCCTTTTCAAGGTTGCAAAGCTTTCAATGGTCCACATCCTTATTTTTAGCAAGAGATCGAGTTGTATTAAACTATCCCTCCACCTTCGACCCAATATACATGAATACTTGTGTATATAGCATAGTAATTGTAGACCGAATATTTGATATATACAAAATATGTATATCGCCACAACTCCATATCCTATATACATATATATATATACAGTATATATAAATGCATCACATTGTATATGTATGTACGTATGTACGTATGTACGTATGTACGTATGTACGACTGTACGTCTGTACCTCTGTACGTCTGTATGTCTGTATGTCTGTATGTCTGTATGTATGTATGTATGCATGCATGCATGTATGCATTCCCGTACGTATGTACGTATGTACGTATGTACTTTACGTACTATACGTACTATACGTATGTATAGTATAGTATATGTATAGTATAGTATAGTATAGTATGGTATGGTATGGTATGGTATGTGTGTATATATATGTGTGTTATATTTAATTATCACACACACCAGCAGCATCATTCCATTTGGACGACTGAGCTGCCACACGTCTACCACCACTCGCTGCAGCGATGCGGGAGCAGCCTCACTGCACTGCAAGGGCTGCGGAAAGATGTTTCCATGACTGGATGTTTGATGATGTTGGACACCAACGGCAATGAGACAAGAACCAAAGCCATGTCAAGCCCAGTCGCAAGGACAAGGGTTTGGAGCTTGGTCTGACGGCACTTTGTTTGCTGCCTCCAGTGGTTGTGGTCCTCCAGGCCCATGGTGGTGAGCCGCACCAAGGTGGTCGTCTTTCACCGGGAAGCGCGAGGGCCCGGGTTCCAGCTTGATCATGTCAAGTTGCGTTATAAATGAACTCACCATTAGAGCATGATGAAACCAGTGAGAAATGCCAATAATATGCAATTATCTGTTTCTGGTATATATATCGCCACGATGTTAAACCTGATGATTAAACTCTGTGTGAAAAACGCTTGACAGTTGATGTCTTTGTTTGCTAATACCCAATTACACCCTCAGAAATATCTATATGCCAGTGATAAATCCCAGTCAGTTTCTAATAACCAATGTACACACAGATCCAATGACTGAATGGTCCAACATTTGTTGCCTGGTCCAGTCCACGTTTCTCTCCATTTCGTCATGTTATATTTTCATGGCTTTCCCTGAAGGGAAAAACTCATGCAGGTCACACAATGGCCGCATCAGTGGTTGCCTGGGTTTTCGCAGTGAGAACATGGGGAATTTGATGGTTTCTTTTTAAAGCCAATTGTACCCTCCGGCAAACTAACATAGCTATTTGAACATTGCCCATTTATAGTTGATTTACCCATAAAACATGGTGATTTTCCATAGTTATGTAAACGTTTATCAGAGGGAATATGAAACATGTGGAACATGTTTTTCCAAATGTTTTTTCCATCAGAATTTCTGCTCATCCATTTGGACATGGTGATTCAACCATCAATCGCAAAAAAATGTGTATGACACAGCAAGAATCTCATTTTATGATGATATAATATGAGATATCTGGGATTGTTAGGATATCTAACCATGAAAAATGCTATGAGATTAACATCACCAAATAAATCACCATTTTCCATATACTTGGGATAGAAAAATGGTCAACTTGCGCAAACAGGGAATGCCCCACCAGGAACACACATTGAACACCAACTCATATTTCACCTGTTAACCCCAAGTCCACGCTGTGGTACCACAATCGAAGTGCATCAGCTACCTTTGCTGTATCGATGTAGGGATTCATGACGATTCCCTCAGAACAAACTATCAGTTGCCAGGGTAACTCTTAGATACCCTGCAAAACATGTTGCTTATTAACTTATTAGCATGTTGGATATCGCCATTTACAGCACAAGACTGTAAGTACGAAACTCTCCATGCAGCTGGTTTTCACCATTTTTTTTTCATCACGCAGCATTTTATTCCTGGATGATATCACACATGTTTGATGACAGTGCCAAGCAGCCAGATAGCCTGCAAAAATGACAAATTCTTAGCTGGTGAGTAGATAATCCCATACCAAAAGACTATAGCGGATTAGTCTCTACCCATCCAGTCGATTGACCTAGATTTGTAGATCATTTCCATTAATCACCATTAATCATTAGTTACCATTAATCCTCATTAATCACCATTGATCACCATTAATTACCATTGGTTCATCTATTCTTTTCTTGTTTAACCATCATTAATCATCATTAACCATCATTAACCATCATTATACAACCATTCTTAATCACTATGAATCACCATTGGTTAACCGATCCATTAAGGCCCACAGAATTCGTGCTTGGCCATCCAATTGGTTCCCCTTTGGTGATCTCCTGGGGCACCACACCCTGATGGAGTCCTGGAGCACAAGAAGCAGACTTGGTGGCTCATCCCACGAATCGTAAGTGGGTTGTAACCCCACTTATAAATGGGGTAAGTAGGGTTAATCCACTTATAATTGGGGTTATAACCCAGGATGAGCCACCAAGGAGGGTCAAGCGTTGGAAACACACGGGGTTACGTTGTGCACTTTTGGAATCCTTCATGCCTCGTTTCACTGTATTCACTGTGTCGATTCAGAAAGATATCAAAGAAATAGCTAGCATGTATACGGGTATATATTTGTCTCCATTTGAAAAGTTGCATTTAGCATTTACCCCTCAGCTCGGTCTATCTTATAATCCCCCATTAAGTATATTAATGGCGGCAAAGCAACAGTAAACCGTCCCCAATTTTATCATAAATGCTGGGTGGTATAAGCCATCAAAATATGGGTGATCCTTTATTGCTTTACTAACATTACATCATTACCTCCAAGTCATTCGACCATGACGTAGTATTGCAACCTATGGTGACTTGGGGATCCCCCATTTTAACCAACACCCATTTAGCAACCATAATGTGGGTAAGTTTATACCACCTCTAAAAATGGTGATGACTGGGGGATGGTAACCATACCACCTATTGAAATTCACAATGTTTAATGGGTATACCATATATTATCATATAACATCATATATATATATATGTATATATATATGTCTATATATATATGTCTATATATATATGTATATATATATGTATATATATATGTATATATATATATGTATATATATATGTCTATATATATATATGTATATATATATATGTGTATATATATATTTACGTATATATATAATTAATATAAATGACCATTTTCCATAGCTGCCATAGCTATGTTAGTTTACCAGAGATCCGGAGGCTATCTCGGTGATGGGAACCCCGACCTCCTCGGCATGGGCGGGCAAGGCCGGCAGCACCGGAGCCAGGGCCAAGAAAGAAGCGCCGCGCCTATAGAGATCGGTATCCTCACTGAATCCCAAGGGTTTCACAAGAATTTTTCCACCAAAAAGGCAATACGTGTTATGGAAAAATGTGGATTTATGGAACATGATAAATTATCAGATTGTTTTACAGATAATGGTTAGATCATGATTTTTCATGGGATAAATGTGGTAAAGCCAGTACATATTTAGCATTATTTAGCACTATACTATTTACCTGTATTTGCCAGGGTTTGTGTGGGATGTCCAACTGCGGTATGTGTGTTAAACCCAGCGCCATAAACCATCCCCACTTGATGTTTATTGCATCGGGCATAGTAATGGGATGATGTTTACTGCGCCCCCCTCCCATGATTGGTTAATGGGTTTCTCTATGGCATTGGGTTTACCATATCCGCCGACCCCGGCCTTAGACAAGGCAAGGGCGGCGCCTGGGACCACCGCAGGTGTGGAACTTGTCTTTCTTAGCAACAGGCATCCTGTGGGCGGTCCAGCCTGCCGTTCGCCAGGCGTTCGCAGCCTACAACGCCCAACCGTGCAGGCAAGAGCTACCCCAAGGCCAGATCCATCGCTTCTTCTGGGCGGTCCAGCCTGCCATTCACCAGGCGTTCGCAGCCTACAACGCCAGATCCATCGCTTCTTCTGGGCGGTCCAGCCTGCCGTTCACCAGGCGTTCGCAGCCAACAGGCACCCCAAGGCCACATCAATGGCTTCTTATGGGCGTCCAAGCCTGCCGTTTGCCAGCCCCTAAAACCCCTAAAACGCTTAAAACCTTTAAAGCTCTCCAAGAGCGTTTCGGAACGCCCAACCGCGCAGGCAAAAGCTACCCCAAGGCCAGATCCATCGCTTCTTCTGGGCGGTCCAGCCTGCCGTTCGCCAGGCGTTCGCAGCCAACAGGCACCCCAAGGCCACATCAATGGCTTCTTATGGGCGTCCAAGCCTGCCGTTTGCCAGCCCCTAAACCCTTAAAACCCTAAAACCCTTAAAACCCTTAAAACCTTTAAAACTCTGCAAAAGCGTTTCGGAACGCCCAACCGCGCAGGCAAAAGCTACCCCCAAGCCACATCAATGCGCAACGCCCAACCGCGCAGGCAAAAGCTACCCCAAGGCCAGATCCATCGCTTCTTCTGGGCGGTCCAGCCTGCCGTTCGCCAGGCGTTCGCAGCCAAGAGGCAAGGGACCCCAAGGCCAGCCACATCAGTGGCTTCCTATGGGCATCCAAGCCTGCCGTTTGCCAGCCCCTAAACCCTTAAAACCCCTAAAACCCTTAAAACCTTTAAAACTGCCCAACCGCGCAGGCAAAAGCTACCCCCAAGCCACATCAATGCGCAACGCCCAACCGCGCAGGCAAAAGCTACCCCAAGGCCAGATCCATCGCTTCTTCTGGGCGGTCCAGCCTGCCGTTCGCCAGGCGTTCGCAGCCAAGAGGCACCCCAAGGCCACATCAATGGCTTCTTATGGGCATCCAAGCCTGCCGTGTGCCAGTCCTAAACCCTTAAAACCCCTAAAACCCCTAAACCGCTTAAAACCTTTAAAGCTGTGCAAAAGCGTTTCGGAACACCCAACCGCGCAGGCAAAAGCTACCCCAAGGCCAGATCCATCGCTTCTTCTGCGCGGTCCAGCCTGCCGTTCGCCAGGCGTTCGCAGCCAACAGGCACCCCAAGGCCATATCAATGGCTTCTTATGGGCGTCCAAGCCTGCCGTTTGCCGGCCCCTAATCGCTTAAAACCCCTAAACCCCCTAAAACGCTTAAAACCTTTAAAACTCTCCAACAGCGTTTCGGAACGCCCAACCGCGCAGGCAAAAGCTACCCCAAGGCCAGATCCATCGCTTCTTCTGGGCGGTCCAGCCTGCCTTTCGCTAGGCGTTCGCAGCCGACAGGCACCCCAAGGCCGCATCAATGGCTTCTTCTGGGCGTCCAAGCCTGCCGTTTGCCAGCCCCTAAACCCTTAAAACTCCTAAAACCCCTAAAACCCTTAAAACCTTTAAAACTCTGCAAAAGCGTTTCGGAACGCCCAACCGCGCAGGCAAAAGCTACCCCCAAGCCACATCAATCTATCTGTCTGTCTATCTCTCTCTCTCTCTCTATCTCTCTACCTACCTATCTATCTATCTATCCATCCATCCATCCATCCATCTATCTCTCTCCCTCTCTCTACAGTACCCCCCAAATAGGGGTGGTCGGCGGCACCCGGGCGCTAGCCCATTCTATTGTTAAAATAGTAGTTTTCGTTTTCCGGCATCCCCCATTGTCGCACCAATTTATGGATTTTATACAGGGACCCTAAAATCCCAGTTTTTTGGGCTCAGAACTGCGGTACACCAAATGAGAAATTACATTGAACCCAACCTGGCCATTTGGACATCCAAAACCACAAAAACAGGAGTTTATATTGGGACCATGCCCCTGGCTCAACAACTATATTGGTTCAAATCCAGATTGGAGACATCAAACCCCCATGTTCTGCACACCTGGGAACTTGAGAAACCAATTTTGTTCCATCGGATAAATGAAGCCACCATCTCGTCCTTGGCTATGGCGATTTTTGAACGGCAGCTGCACGGGCACTTGCAAAAAAGTCATATCCATCGTCAGCAGCCAAGTGGGAACAGCTTCGGACGCTGGCAGAGCTACAAAGATCACTTTGATGATGGGCGAAGGTATTTCTCTGTCAATGAGCATGGAGTACCCCAGACAAGCAAGTCTGATGATGGGCACTCTGGTGGCATCGACATCGATGAGACAGAGTTTCTGGTCCTTGTCTTCACCATTGCACCGACCAACCAGTCGAGTTTGCAGAATCCAAAAAGTACCAAACATGTTGAACCCAACAGGGCTACAAAGCAAAATTGTTTTTAAAAAAACATCACCATGTTTCTGATTCAAGGCCCATGTATTGATGAATCCACAAAGGTGGATAAAAATAGATCCGTACGTTTTGCCTTACTGGCTATATTTCATTTTTTCCACAATCAATCCTTATCGAAGGAAGTTTAGAAGTCAAACTT